>WNYA01000900.1:93805-104661 GCA_019512145.1 Engystomops pustulosus | reverse complement strand
TACCACGTCGTATACATCTTGGATACTTGATGGTGGATGCTGTACCTTACCACATTATAAATATTATATTATATATAGATGGACTTGGTTACTTGTTACTCTGACTACTACGCCGCTTACTTTGGATACTTTATGGGGGACGTTGTATTTTACTACATCATTAGGGCACACAAATGATTCAAGCGGATCAGTGCGCCGTTATCACAGCTACTTGGTCGCCTTCTTTGTTATCTTGTTACCGTGGTTACTATGTCATACATCCCGGCCGGGATGCGCATGCGCATTGTTTCGCCGCCAGCCTCATTTCCGGTTCTATACATCACTTCCGTTTTCATGCAGATTGGTCTATGCAGCACTGGCGCCGCCTGTGCAGTTTAGTGGAGGGCCTATTTAAGGTGAGTGTCTTTTGACCATGGCTACCTACCCCTGAGGAAGTCGTCCTTGGGACGACGATACGCGTGGGGAGCCGTGTACCTCTAGTCACACCTCGTCCCCAATGCTCTACCTACCACACAGGAGCGTATCTCTTCATCTCACATGCCGTAAGATCCCCAACTTCATCTTATTTGCACCCAGCACTTTTCCCATGTTTTTTCGCAAAATATTCTTTTCATTTTTATATACATTTTCTATTTACCAGTAGGGTATACATAGTTGTTACACAGGTAGCACTTGCACTTTAGAGGTTGTCCGATCTCCATTTGAGCATGTTTTTGGGGCAGCATGTTGCCCATGATTCACCATTAGTTCATCAGCAGCATTGTATGCAACATCCATTATAGGTTTACATTTACTGGGCAGTGGTGCACAGACAATACTTTGTGTCTGGACTTAGAGGTTTTTTGTGGATGATCCAGACCGGGATCTCCACATTGGTCACTTTTTGTATATTTTTGTTTTAAATGCTTTTAGATGTCTGTGTATGGTAATTTTGTCTGTTTTGTTTACATTAATAAAGAGATTATTGTTGGAACATATCTTGTATTGTTACGTATTGGCCTGATTTGTGCATCGCTTTCCTCTCGCTTTCCCATGTTCATGCATGGTGCACAAGGCCAGCTCTGTATTACATTTGGTTGTGCTAACCAGCTCCCCTCCTTTTCCTAGAGGAGAGACATATCACCACCATCATAGACAGGGGGCGTCCTCTACACCTAGAGGAGAGACATATCACCACCATCATAGACAGGGGGCGTCCTCTACACCTAGAGAAGAGACGTATCACCATCATCATAGACAGGGGCGGCATCTACACCTAGAGGAGAGACATATCACCACCATCATAGACAGGGGGCATCCTCTACACCTAGAGGAGAGATGTATCACCATCATCATAGACAGGGGGCATCCTCTACACCTAGAGGAGAGACGTATCACCATAATCAAAGACAGGGACATCCTCTACACCTAGAGGAGAGATGTATCATCATAGACAGGGGGCGTCCTCTACACCTAGAGGAGAAAGGTATCACCATCATCATAGACAGGGGTCATCATCTACACCTAGAGGAGAGACGTATCACCATCATCATAGACAGGGGTCATCTTCTGCGCCTAGAGGAGAGGCGATTCTACCATCAACGTGGACAAAGGTTCTTTACTGTGCGAGCAGAGAGACTATGGAACTCTCTGCCACAAGATGTTGCAATGGCTGATAATTTTAACATGTTCAATAGGGGCCTGGATGCCCTTTTGGAGAGCAAAAATATCACATTGTACGGTTATATAACTTTTTGTTAGTAGTTTCTGTTAATTCAGGGAGTTATTCAAATCACCATAATCGGGAAGGAATTTTTCCCTGCTTTGGGCCGATCGGCATCAAGGGTTTTTGCCTTCTTCTGGATCAACATAATGTATATGTTGGATTTTATGGACTGATGTCTTTTTCTAACCTTTTTTTACTATGATACTTATGGGGCCCACGCAACAATAAAACCAATTTAAATGTTAACTTATTGACCTACTGAGTATAAAATCTGATATATATATGATCTTGTTATTTAAGCCGGATATACAAAGTCACAAATAATCCAGAAAATAAAGACTTAGGGGCAGATTAATTAAGCTGTCTAAGAGTTGCCCATGGCAACCAATTACAACTCCCCTTTAAAATATTCATGAACACTGGTAAAATTAAAGCTGAGCTGTAACTGGCTGCCTTGGGCAACTAAGAAAATTCTTACTCTTAGACAGGTTGATATATCTGCCCCTTACTTTATATCAGGGTATACAGTGCATACGATACTGCTCCCTATAGCTCATTATATACAGTACTGCTTATGTTCTGGCATATGAAACCGATTGTTCAGTTTCCTGATCTAAACCTTTGTGTCAGCGTACAAACATGGCTTGAGCCTCTCCCCTTGATCGATGAACACAAGGCTTGGTACCGGTGGAAACGAGGCTAAGGCTCTCACGAATGCGCTGTAGAGATTTGCCTGTCATCTGGGATCTGTAGTACGTTGCGATTCGTTATGGTCCGCAAAGCTGGTATTAATGATAATAGATTTTGACTGCAGCTTCACTGTGGCTTGGGCAAAATAGAAACCTGCATCCTGTGTTGAAAGATGGAAATTTCCAATTGGTATTAACCTTAACCCCCTATGCGCACCAGGGTGTACTATTACGTCCTGTGCTGCGGAGAATGTATGGAGAACGCTCTTGGGCTGATCTCCCTCCATACACACCGGTTGTCAGCTTTATAATACAAAGTTCATATAAAGTTGGTCTTAAAGATGGTTTTAGATGGTTTATGTATCTCCAGCTTACAAAACAAGATCATATATATTAGATCATATACTCAGTAGGTCAATGAATTGACAGTTATATTGGTTTTTTTGTTGTGTGGGCCCAGAAAGTGACTTTTTTTTACATTGTATATGTATCTGTTTGTGCTACTTATGTAACAGGTTTTAATACATTTATATTATGCGATTTCCAAAGATTGTGGTTTGGAGGCTCTTGGTGTGGGAGGACACATTACAATTTTCTCATTCAACCTTTTCACATTTTTACCCTACGATACCAGGAAAACTACCTCCCCATATTGGGATGGTGAGAATTTTCACATTCTATTGGTTATTATTATGAGTCAAAAGCAATTGGACAACAAAGTACCAAAATTAGCAGACAATAGGAGTAACCAGAAAGATAGAAATCTTGTTCAAATGCTGATAGGACGAGGGGAAGAAGAGTGAAGAAATCAGGCGATACTGTCTGTCAGAGCAATTTAACTGTTAGTGAACCAGAAAGGAGACGACTGGGTGTGGTGTACAATCAGGGAAGTGCAGGGAAGTGAGAGATTTATGATTTCTGGAGCACAATCTTAGTGAATCTGTTGCACCCAGTATTATACACAGACAGAGCACTTTTAGTACAGTTTCCTACATTCTTAGTAAATGTGCCCCACTGAGATTTTCTTGAGATACTTCCTTGTCATTCGATATATCCACAGGAATCTCGAAAGACAGATTCCCACTAGGTGGACATTCATAGTGGAGCAGACTTAGTAGATGATCTAGGAGTCCATTTTAGGTGACATGGTGGTCTACAAGCTCAGATAGTACAAGATACAGAATGAGAGGATAGTTGTACGAAATTCTGGGAGTCAGAGGCTCCAGCCATTGTCAGGTTAATTATAATAAAATATTCCAAAATTGGTTTAGGGCGCAGATATGAGATTCTGGTGCAGTGAGGGAGGAAATGTGGCTAATTTATAATCTTGATAAACTAGGCACATCCTGCTCTGATGCAGGGAGGATCTAGAG
Organism: Engystomops pustulosus; assembly: GCA_019512145.1. NCBI lineage: Eukaryota > Metazoa > Chordata > Amphibia > Anura > Leptodactylidae > Engystomops > Engystomops pustulosus. The sequence continues at coordinate 100,894 of WNYA01000900.1, read as the reverse complement.
TCCAATTTTAAGGGAAGGTAATAATAATAATAATTCTTTATTTATATAGCGCACACAGATTACGCAGCGCTGCACAAAGCATGACAAATCAGTCCCTGTCCCCATGGGGCTCACAATATAAACAACCTACCAGTATGTTTTGGAAACCGGAGGACCCAGAGAAAACCCACACAAACACGGAGACAACATACAAACTCTTTGCAGATGTTGACCTTGGTGGGAATCGAACCCAGGACCCAAGCGTGCCGACCTAATAGGACTATTGGAAAAACAGTCTTGTATGAGTGATTGAATATTCCCTTTGGTCTCTTGGGGACTTTTTCTTAACGGAAATCTACCATGAGGAATCTACCATGAGGAATCTACCATGAGGAATCTACCATGAGGAATCTACCATGAGATGTAGATGGTAGATTCCTACTGTCTGCCTCTGCCCTAATCTTTAAACCTGGATCCTAACCTATCTTGCCTGACCAGGCACTGGGAGATAAGGCTACTACACACCCCAGTAGCCTCATGCAAGATGATTCACTAAGGCTCCGCGAAACGACTCCTCCCTTTCATACATTTGCTTCCTGCTGTCTACCCTCTCCCTGTAAAACATGCATGGTTTTTAACAATGTGAAATAAAAGGAAAAGAAGTTTTAATACATTGATGGTGAGTGCCAACTTTTTTTCATCTCCCCTGGTTATCTGTTTGTGAAGACTTGGATCTATGGCTGTTCTGAGTCAGAGCACCACCATTGAGGATTTTGTGTCTCGCTCTCATTTGTGCATGTTCACATATCCAAGTATAAATCTCCGTCCAGGACTGTCAATAATGCCCCTGTCATCTTTAATTCCTGGTGAAGTATCTCCTTCTTTTTTATCAACAACCAAAATATATGAAATTAACTGTACTAAATCATTAAGAATTGTGTACATGTCCGTGTGAATGTAGCTTAAATCCAACAGTCCTGTGTGTGGTGTCCAAAAGGTGCAGTGTGGAGGCTTGTCGAATGTTCAGGGGTATCCAATTGCCGAAAAATAAGAAATTCTTTAAAACAAGCAGACTATTACTAAGGGTGGTTCTACCCTTGAGACACGTAACCTGACATAAGTTCTGCATGGATATGTAATTTTAAACAGCACTCTTTAAAGATGTTGTTTTAAAGAGTGCCAGGATATCCTATTTCTACGATGCCCCTAATGTTTTTAAGGGGCTTCTCACGCATATGGAAAACCCTCAGTGAGTTGAAAATGAAAAAAAACACATTCCACTCCCAGTTACCGTGCATTTCCCATTTTTGGGCCTGCCTGAGCTGCTTGAGCTGTTACCTCAGGCCACGGATGTAAAGGAGGACTTCACTTTCTGTTTTTTCACCTGGTCTGAAGAGACTGCTAATTGGATGTAGTGGGTCACATGACTGGAACTTCATGTTGTGCTCAGGCATGAAAACCAGAAATACCATAACAACACCAGATCCTGAAGCCAGAGTGAAAAACTATTTGTTATTTTTATTCAGTTCTCACCCAGGGAGTTTTCTATATTCATGGGGAACTTCTTTAAGTAGACTACAAAACATTGCTACCATAAGCTTTCTTAGAGCCATGACAGTGAAAGCCCCATGACCTTCCAATATGTGTACACTGAGATCACAGAAGACCACTATATATCATGAGTAGTCAGTGACTGGACCTTCCTTATCGTAATATACGTAGCATGCTGTAGGAGACTTGGCATGTATATAGTGTCATTAGAGGTGAAGCATTGGACAAGCAATCTTACTCACAAAAATAAACTCTTATCATGGGAACGTAGTCATTATGACCATGTGGAGTTTAGGGACGTTGTCCATGTATTTATCCAATATCAACTAAATGAAATGAATTAATTTCGATAAAAGACACTTGTCCTTGGACCCATTCCCACCATGTTCCATTCAAAATATATAAAAAGGAAGCATTTCAGAGGTTCAGTACCAAACAGCTTAGGAACCAACCATGAAGTTTCTTCTGGTAGCAGTCTTACTCGGAGTCGCAGGTAAGAATCCTAACAAAGGCTTAGCTCGAAGGTCTTGACATCCATTGCAAAATCTATAATCCATTCTCCAGCCACTTTTCTTATGCAATTTGCTCATTTTGGCCAAATTTTTTCCTACAACTTCTTTTGTCCTTTTTCTTCACAGCCGCCTACGACGATGATGATAAAATCGTTGGAGGTTTCACCTGCAGCAAAAACTCTGTCCCCTACCAGGCTTCCCTGAACTCCGGCTACCACTTCTGTGGTGGCTCCCTGGTCAGCAACCTTTGGGTGATCTCCGCCGCTCACTGCTACAAGTCGTAAGTCCTATTTTATGTACATAAAAACTGTACAATTTAGGATATTGTTAAAAAGGGTTTTCCAAGACTTATATTGATGTCAATGTCGATGTTTAACCAGAAATAGCGTAGCTTAGTAAACTTAAATCCAGTTTAATTTAACTATTTCAATAACTTTTTTTTGTTATGTTTCAATGTTCAAGTTTTCTGCAAATTAAGAACCTCTTACCACTGACGTTGGGGTAAGACGTCCTTAGTAGGGATGAGCGAACCTATTAAGATTGGATTTCGGCTGAGTTTGTAGGTGTTAAGGTTGGAGGATAGGAAGGGGTAAGTCAAATGCCGAATCACAATCCCAGTTCGGGCTGCAGTTCAGGGATCTGAACTCACAATGTCCAACATGGATCCAAACATTGCGAGTTCAGGTCCGCTCATCACTATCTTTTTGCCCTCCTGAGTCTACTCCAGATGTTGGAATGAAGCAACGACCATACACGTTCCCTGATAACCTATGTAATGGCATAGAGCCAATAGGGACAATCTGGCATTGCACATTATCGTTACCATCAGTCCCATTGTGTAGCTGAGCTTTCCAAGTAAGACTAGAGGTTTACCGCCCTTTTAAGAATTTTTGGGGGCATATCAATTGGGATACTGATAAATGTAATATGTGGGAAGATCCATTAGTAAAGATCATAAGATCATCAACCAAAAGCATATTAAAGCAGTATAAAGAAGTATAAAAGTATTAATACAGATATTGTAAAACTTACATTTTTCCAGGTATATAAAAAAACATATATTTTTTAACAATAATAAAAAACTAATTCAAAAAGGATCTAATTTTAGCACAAAGTAAAATTGGATAAAAGGATATGCTAATGCCTATACAATCTAACTGCAATAAACAGGGGTGGGTTTAGTTTTAACAGTACCCAACATGATGGTTGATTCTTGAAGTTGATAAACTAATACACTGATAAAACTGGCAAAAATGTTTAAGTACAAAGATAAAATACACATAAAATTTTTTGTTTAACCCTAGGAAATATTTCTGTACACAGCCCTCCTCCTGCTTTTATTATCAGCATTATAGGGGTTTTCCCACTAAAGAAAATTCTCAAATTTTTATCCCCTAGTGATGTTTACACAATAAAGATAATTCTACCCCTTACTTTACAATTTAACTCAATTTTATTGATGTTTTAGCTAAAATATAACTCTCAGTGATGGTCCGTGTAAGATTCTAGATTGTAAGTGGGGACTCTCTAAGCAGACACTTCATGATCCCTCTGTGCTATGAGATGCTGTGTGCTGACAATGGGCTTAGATTATCAAGGTACAGGGTACAAGGTACAGGACTTTCATTTAGCTTCTAAACATTGTACTAGTATCTGACACAGAGACTCACACTGACATGAGAGATGAGACAGGTCAGAGATGAGATGATAAGATCCATGAGATGCATAAAACACACAATGACACTCTCAGTTCTGCTACATCTGAGCTATAAAACACACAGTCTTCTGCTATAAATATGTCATCTTGCCTGTAGCTTGAGCATCTAGTATCCTCACTCGGCTGGCCGACAGGAAGTGTGTATGTGTAAGCTCATCTTGGAATGCAGTGCATAGAGACTGCAGCAAAGCAGAAAGGAGAAGATTTTCATGAGAAGAATCTGCCCTGCCCAAAAAATTTATGGTCAGGTCCAGGGGTGACCAAAATTGTATACACCAGGACTGATAGAGACGGGTTAGAATTATATTTGTAAAATGCTATATTTTTGTTAAAAACAGATTTAGAGTACAAGGGATGAACTGTTGGGTCTTATGCATTAGAGTAAGTCAGCAAAAGTGAATTATTAATTACTATATCTTAACCATTATGTTTCAGGAGCATTCAAGTCCGTCTTGGAGAACACAACATCGAAACCAGTGAAGGTACCGAGCAGTTCATCTCCTCCGCCAAGGTCATCAGACATGGAAGCTACAACTCCAGAACTCTGGACAATGACATCATGTTGATCAAGCTGTCCACCCCCGCCACCATAAACTCCTATGTTAAATCTATTGGTCTTCCCTCAAGCTGTGCACCTGCTGGAACCACCTGTCTGATCTCTGGATGGGGCAACACTCTCAGCAGTGGATGTAAGTCAACAATTCTTACAAAATGTATTTGCATTGAAAGACAATGGTCCCCCTATTGCTCTATAGGCCAAATGACGATGATTGATACCCACCCTCATTTTTTTGATTTGCTATTTTGTAGCCAACTATCCTGACCTCCTCCAGTGCCTGAACGCCCCCATCCTGAGCACTGCCCAGTGTACCAGCGCCTACCCCGGAGAGATCACCAACAACATGATCTGTGTTGGATACCTGGAAGGTGGCAAGGATTCCTGCCAGGTAAATTTCAATTTATTACAATTTTTATCTAATGCATCCTGGTGGCTACGTGAACAACTAGGCGCAAGACTTGGTATTAGCAGGGGCCTTTTTGAGGCATAGATCTAGCCAGTTACTTTGACTATTTAAGCAATCTCTCAAAGATGTCATGGCCACTAGTGTGATTGTTATAATCTCTCATAACGGCCATACTGCTAATTGGTAATCACTGCTTTCTAACAATGTAGTAGTTGCAAATGGAACAGGTTCATCATGTTGGTAAAGCAACCCGTGTAACTGTACAGGGCAGACAACTTGAGCTAATGATCCAGCATTCTCTAGTTAAGCACTGATCAGGAAGCCCTCCAGTACTGCGCCAATGCTCTAGTGAGAACAACAGGTCAACCAACCTTTTGATATCTGATATTCAAGATACTGTGTACTTCTGTCTATTGCTGGTAAACACTATATGGTAGCAACACAGCTAAACGTCTATAGAATGGCTCACTGGCAGGACCCAACTCAACTGCGAGTCCATGTGGCCTGACACTTTCTGTATACTCCAATAAGTTTGTCAAAACTCACTAGATATGGTCAGATCACCATTATATATGATCTCTAATCACAACCACAATGGAGCTCATTGTTGGTTCATCTGATCTTCTGAAGTTCTTAGTGCTGTTGCCACCACCATGTGAATCTACAATAATATTTTCTTCTCCTATCTTCTCAGGGTGACTCTGGTGGACCCGTGGTCTGCAATGGACAACTGCATGGTATTGTCTCCTGGGGATATGGCTGTGCCCTCAGGAACTATCCCGGTGTCTACACCAAGGTCTGCAACTACAACGCCTGGATCTCCAGCACCACTGCCGCTAACTAGAAACTTTATACCGCCATTAACTTGGCCCATTTGAACAATCACATCAATAAATGTGTAATTACCTTTAAAAAATTGCATTTCACTAATTAATTGGTGATGTTTCAGTGTCTCTTGGTATTTCATCAAATTCATATTTACCCGTAGCATCACTACTACATCACTACTACTAAGGCTATATTCACACTACTGTATGGAGAACAACGTACATACGTCCCCCATAGACGGTAAAAGGTTCACGGTGCCGTACGGGTTCGGTACGGTTTCAACACACATGCTGTACCGTACCGTCCCGCAGCGGAAAGAAAGATAGGACATGTCCTATCTTTCTCCGGAATATGGCGCTGCACACCATACAACGCTATGGAGATGGGCGTGGGTGAGCAGCACTCACCGTCTTCTCCTCTCCCCAGCACCAACGTGTGCCCGCTGTGCTACGGTACGACAGGCATACATTGTGTGAATGTAGCTTATGAGATTTAACAACTACTGTGAATAATCATGATGCAGAAATTATAAGTGTGCAAGATCATAAAAGGAGATCACACGGTAGTAATTTGTTATCATGGTGCAGGCATGGACATAGTAGTCACATATGGGCTATCATTTTAGACAATCATAGGCAATAATCACTAGTGGTCCACCGATATGATTCCTGGCATTGAGTATATTAGCTATAGCTAATAATGCAACAGAACATTGTAATGGGTGGACTGAGAACAAAAGATCAGACACAGACTGAGAGCCCAAATCAGATGGTCCTTACCTAATTACTCGAAACCACCCTAAGTGGTCGCCAGTAACTGGGCAATTGTCGCTGCTTAACTCTAAATAATACAATAGACTAGGACAAGAAAAACAAACAAATAAGAAAAGTCGACATAACCGAGTCATAAACTAGAGGGACAACAAAGTACCAAATGGATAGACAATAGGAATAGATATTCCCTGTCTATGGTGATGGTAGACCCTCCTCTCGTCCAGGTGTAGAGGATGTCCCCTGTAAATGGTGATAGTAGAACCTCCTCTCCTCTAGGAGTATATGATGCTCTCTGTCTGTGGCAATAGTAGAACCTCCTCTCCCCTAGGTTTAGAGGGTGCCCCCAGTCTATGGTTATGGAAACCCCCCTCCCTCCTCAAGGGTTAGAGGATGCACTTGTCTGTGTATCGTAGAACCACCTGTTCTCTAGTTGTAGAGGATGCCCACTGCCTATGTTTATGGAAGAAACTCCCCCCTCCCCTAGGTGTAAAGGATGCCCCTGTCTATGGTGATGGTAGAACCTCCTCTCCTCTAGGTTAGAGGATGCCCCCTGTCTATGGTGATGATAGAAACTCCTCTCCTCTAGGTGTAGAGGATGCCCCCTGTCTATGGTGATGATAGAACCTCCTCTCCTCTAGGTGTAGAGGATGCCCCCTGTCTATGGTAATGGTAGAACCTCCTCTCCTCTAGGTGTAGAGGATGCCTTCTTTCTATGGTAATGGTAGAACCTCCTTTCCTCTAGGTGTAGAGGATGCCCCCTGTCT
>WNYA01000900.1:14602-91744 GCA_019512145.1 Engystomops pustulosus | reverse complement strand
CATCCTCTACACCTAGAGGAGAGACGTATCACCATCATCATAGACAGTGGGCATCCTCTTCACCTAGAGGAGAGACGTATCACCATCATCATAGACAGGGGGCGTCCTCTACACCTAGAGGAGAGAGGTATCACCATCATCATAGACAGGGGGCATCCTCTACACCTAGAGGAGAGATGTATCACCATCATCATAGTCAGGGGGCATCCTCTACACCTAGAGGAGAGACGTATCACCATCATCATAGACAGGGGGCATCCTCTACACCTAGAGGAGAGACGTATCACCATCATCATAGACAGGGGGCGTCCTCTACACCTAGAGGAGAGATGTATCACCATCATCATAGACAGGGGGCATCCTCTACACCTAGAGGAGAGATGTATCACCATCATCATAGACAGGGGGAGTCCTCTACACCTAGAGGAGAGATGTATCACCATCATCATAGACAGGGGGCGTCCTCTACACCTAGAGGAGAGATGTAGAAAACAGTTCCTCAGAGTATGCCGGTTCAAATGCCAAATTTTGCTGGGAGGGGGCAGACTGGTGGGAAGGAGGCTGAGGTGGAGGAGCTGGAGGAGTGCTGATTTCGGTGACATGGGTGGACTGCGTGGAAGACTGACTGGTGGACAAATGGCTAGAAGCATTGTCCGCAATCCACGTCATCACCTCTTCGCACTGTTCTGGCCTCAACAGTGCTCTACCACGAGTCCCAGTAACTTGAGACATGATGAACCTAGGGAGTGTAGCTCTGCGGCGTTCCCCTGCTCCCTCATCAGCAGGTGGTGTCTCACCCCGCCCAGGACCACGGCCTCTGACCCCTGCAGTAGTTGGAAGCCCACGTTCACGCCCTCGTCCTCTACCCCTAGCCCTCGGGTTAAACATTTTCCAAATTAAAGTGTAAACTTTTATTTTTATTTTTTTTTTGTGTTTATTTTTTATTATTTTTATTTTTTTTTTTAACAAAACGATGCTAACCTATTGCTATGGCTAGTTTCTAACCTACACTGACAGCACACAACTGGATTTTGTGCTGTGCCTGTTGAGTTTGAGCTATAAAATGAAATAAAGGTAAAAAAAAAAATAAATCAGCAGACTCTGCCTAATTCTAATCAAACCCCTAATAAATTGTCCCACTTTGGTGTTTGAGGTGGATATGTGTGTCACTAAGAGCTAAACACAACGGTAGCAAGTCCCCCTGCAAATTCCTCACAATATGGTACTAGCTGCACTACTAGTGCCAGCAAGCCCAGCCACAAGCAAATAAAAAAAAAATGTATAACGTTATTGTAGCCCTAAGAAGGGCTGTTGGGTTCTTGGAGAATCACTCCTGCCTAACAGTAAGCTAATAGAACAGCCTAACGCTTTCCCTGACCAGCAGCAGCTCTCTCCCTAGCGGCATCCAGACACAGAATGATCCGAGCAGCGCGGGCAGGGGCTAGTCTATTCCAGGGTCACCTGATCTGGCCAGCCAACCACTGCTATCCACGTGTAAGGGTACCGCGTCATGCTGGGTGGAGTGCAGAGTCTCCTGGCTTGTGATTGGCTCTGTTTCTGGCCGCCAAAAAGCAAAACGGCGGGAGATGCCATTTTCTCGAGCGGGCAAAGTATTCGTCCGAGCAACGAGCAGTTTCGAGTACGCTAATGCTCGAACGAGCATCAAGCTCGGAAGAGTATGTTCGCTCATCTCTATTCTGCATTTATCATATACCCCTGGAGCTTTAGATGTAGATTTTACCCTGATGTACTATGCACAGCTTTTACATCATGCCGCACCTTCCCTGCTGAGCCCTGCCGTGTGCCTAGCCTGTAGATTATGGCCCCATATGGGGTATTGTCATACCCAGGAGAATACACATCATGATTTTGGGGTGTTTGTCTCCCGTGGCAGGAACTGGGCACAATATGACATAATGGATATTTTTTACATTGCACTATACATTATGCATTTTATTTGGGGTCCACATGTGGGGTTAAAATGCTAACTATACCCCTGGATTAGTGTTGGATTAGGGTGTTGTGTCCAATCCTTAGGGGGTCAGTTCTTAGGGGTTTCTGCTGTACTGGTCCCCATTGGCATCTACAAATGCTTCATGAGGCCAAAAAGAGAAAAAAATGTCTGTACTCCAAATGCCAGTTATTCCCTTTAGAGCCCTGCCGTGTCTCCATCCTGCAGATTGTTGCCACATATGGGATATTGCTCTACCCAAAATAAGCCGCAGAAAGATTTTGGGGGTTTTTGCCCCCTATAGAATGAGTTGGGCTGATTTCATTTGTCATTTCAATGGCACATTTGATAAAACAAAGCAATTTTCACTCTGCACCATTCACTTTCTATTACATTTGGGCCAGCATTTTAGGAGTTAAAATGCTCATACAACCTTAAAGGAAACCTACCACTTGAAGTGGCAGGTTTCAGAAGAAAACACCGAGCACCAGCTCAGGCTGAGCTGGTGCCGGAGCTTATTTTTGTTAGTGTTTTAAACCGCGGTATCGCGGTTTAAAACACTTTTTAAACTGTATAGCCGGCGCAGGGAGGTACGCGCTCGGCGCTTACCATGCGCGCGGCTCTCCTTCACTTCCTATGTAGCCGCGCTGGTGCTCGGTGCTTTCTTCTGAAACCTGCCACTTCAAGTGGTAGGTTTCCTTTAAATACATTCTTTGAGAGGTGCTCTTTCCAAAATGAGGTCACTACTTGGGGGTTTGTATTGTACTTGTACCTCAGGGGCACCCCCAACACCAATCTAGTGACAATGGAGCTCCAGAACCTAAATGTCACCCCTTTCCTCCTGAGCCCTGTGCATATCCAGAAGTTTATTGCCACATATGATTTTTGATGTGTTTGTCCCCAGTGGCATGAATTTGTCACTACAATGACATATATGATACAAACAGTTTTTTATGGTGCACAATTTGCCCCTTATGGAGCTACTCAGGGTGTAAGACCGGTCCACACAGTCTCAGTAAAAGTCCAGAACAAATAGAGAAAAAAATTTTTCACTATGGCCGGAGCTCCCAGTCTTTTTTTCTGTCCCACAGTAACCAGTGTTTTTTCACCGACGAACGGCACCAGTCCTCGGGTCTTTCTGATGAAAGTGTGTCACCATTCAGATTAGCACCATCGCCCTTTTCTTATCCTCCTTCACTAATATTGTAAGGTACCAGCGCTGGAAGAAATATACAGGCAGATGCTGTGGCACATTCCAACACATTTCAAATCATCATACTCACAAGATTAAAATGTGCATATCAAAAGTCAAGTGCTGGACGCTAGCTTTCGCCCGACCCAGGGTTTCGCCAGCTAGGCTTCTTCTGGGGCGTTGCTCAACTTGAGGCTTCTCCTCCAGAGGCTTCTCTTTGTTTGGCATTTTAGATTGTATCTTCTTTCTCTACTACATGCGTCGCATATATCATTGGGGGGGGTTGTTTCTTGTTTTATTCACAACTGTATATATATGAAATGACTAGAGATGAGCGAGCACTAAAATGCTCGGGTACTCATTATTCGAGACAAACTTTTCCCGATGCTCGAGTGCTCGTCTCGAATAACAAACCCCATTGAAGTCAATGGGAGACTCAAGCATTTTTCAAGGGGACCAAGGCTCTGCCCAGGGAAGCTTGGCCAAACACCTGGGAACCTCAGAAAAGGATGGAAACACCACGGAAATGGACAGGAAACAGCAGGGGCAGCATGCATGGATGCCTCTGAGGCTGCTTAATCGTACCATTATGCCAAAATTATGGGCAACAGCATGGCCATGACACAGTGACCGAATGAGGCTAGATAGCATCTAAAACATCCAATAATTGACCCTGACACTATAGGGGACGGCATGCAGAGGCAGTGGCAGCAGTGGCAGGCTAGAGAGTGTCATGGCGACATACCCTAAATGGACTCAGGCTTCACCAAAGGAGGTGAGCAAGAAGCGCTGAAATGATTTCCTATGTGAACAAAAGGTTGACGGTATATTTAGTCGATAACACAGCATGGTGGCGACATAGTGACCAAGTTCCATAACGTATCTGGTGAAACACCCGAAAAATGAGCCTGACACAGCTCTTTCGATAAGGGGACGACATGTGGAGGCAGCCATGGAGACGACTTCCATGATTAAGAGCGACAGTATGGGGCATCCATATTGCGCTGCTATGATTGCAACTTCAGGTCTCCAGCATGGCGGCGACAGATGGGCCGAGTTCCACTATGTATCTGGTGAAACACCTGAAAATTCTGCCTGACACAGCTCATTTGATGAGGGATGATGTTACTGGCTATCCTCGTCCCGGCCCACCTCTGGGGTATAGAGATTGAAAGTTGCCACATGGAGACCTTGGTGCGCTGTGGGCAAGATCGGGAGGCAATGGACAGGAAACGGATGGGCACATGCATGGATCCCTGAGGCTGCCTAATCTTGTCGATCGAGCTGGCACTCCGCTGCTGCGAGCGCTTTATGCCTGTCCAAGCCCCGTCCTGCTCGGCTCCAGTCCCCCAACCTCCCCCACCCAAAATGCCCTGGGGTCCATAAACGCGTTTCCTTTGAAAGATTATAAGAATTTTCAATAGCGACCAGGTCTCCGTTTGAAATAGTTCACCTAGGAATTTTGAATAGCATAGTGTTCATTTTTAAATTGTTTTTTTTTTTTTGGAAATGGCTCCATGGATTAAAGCGACAGTGATGGGACATCCATATTGCGCTTGCTTTATTGCACTTCAGGTCTCCAGCATTGCTGCGACATGATGGCCGCTAGTTCCACATGATGCTATCTGTGAAACCACACCTGAAAATTTCTTCCCTGAACACGCTCGTTTGAATAAGCCGGACCATGTATGGAGGCAGTGAACTAGTAGTAGATTAAAGGTGCTGCGGTTAAAACTATGTTAGTTGCATCTTGGGATGGAGCTGGCGCTCCGCTGCCAGGCGAGCTTTCGCCAATCCAAGCCCCTGTCTCTAGGCTACTCCCCAAACAGCCCTTTTAAGAACCTTTTGTATAAGATCAAGTGTAGTAGCGTTCTTATAAGTTTGGGATATGGCGGGTGAGGGGAATGTAAACAGATGCGCAAGTAGCGCTGAAATAATATCGGTAAATGATAAAAGTTTGCCAGTATATTTTGTGGATTACACAGCAGGGTGGCGACAAAGTTAACAAGTTTGATGTGGAAGCGATGAAAACAACCCAAAATTCTGCCTGACACAGTTCGTTTGATAAGGAGACCATGTATGGAGGCAGCTATATGGATGACTTTTGGAGGCAGCTATGGCGATGACGTGTGGAGGTAGCAATGGAGACACCGTGTGGAGGCAGCTAAAAAGACGACATATGGAGGCTGCTATGGAGACAATTTAATTTGGATAGTGCCTGTATGTGGCAGTCCAAAAAAGTTTTCAAACCAGAGGAGCAGGTAGGTGGTCCTCCAGAAAAATTAAATAGCGGAGTGGAATCAATTTTCATGTTGAGCTTCCTTCACCTGGTGGAGATGGAATTCTGAGAAAATCCAGCCTTTATTCTTTTACATAATCGTCAAGCCTGTCAGCCTGTCATCGACGGCGTGTACCTGTAGCGTGATGATGCCACACCCGAGCTGCACTGAAAACTCCGCTCTGGACAAGACGCTAGCGCAGTGGCAAGTCAGAACCTCCAAGGCGTACACGCGCCAGTTTCCTGGTGCCACAATGTCCATCTTTGAAACCCAGTAGTTGTAGGAGCTGTGTGATCATTTATGTACGATGGTAATGGATCACTCTGTACTCCCTCACCATCTTCTGTTAAGATCAGCCCTACTCTGCTCCGAACTGGGGCACAGGTGCAAAGTGTCTTCGCTGGGGTGACATAAAGCTGGGGCAAAAGCCTTATAAAGCTGTACCCTGTGCCATTGCTGGACAGATGCCTGCTCGCCTATCTCTCCTCGCTACTTGTCCCCGCAAACTACCACTCTGCCGCTAGCGCTGTCAGAAGGGAAATACTGTTTCATCGCTTGTGCACCAGCCTGCTGGATTCATCATTCTTCACACTCCTTTCCTCTGCAGGGATGAGAGTGGAAAGATTTTGCTTGTACTGTGGGTCCAGGAGAGTGAACACCCAGAATCGGTGTGGATATTCTTTGAACGCAGGGTCACGGGATAGGCGCCTACATGAATCTGCCAATATGCGCCAGGTCCCGACGCTTACGAATTCACTCCCCTCACTGGCGCTGACTGCCATTTCCCCTCCCTCCAACTCCCTCCAACTCCCTTCCTTCTGCCCATACCCCTGAACCATTGTAAGACTCAACAATGGTCCCCTTCTTGTTGTCCTCGCCAACATTCTCCTTCTTCCTCCTCATTCCTCCACACCTCCTCCACCCACCTCCTCCGATATGCGCTGAGAAACATTGAGGGTGCTTTGGGCTATCAACCAAGGAATATTCTTCCCCTGTTCTCTTGTGAGAGCGCAAAGGCTTTCCCCGACTGTCATGCTGACCAGATAGTTTTTCAACAGGCCTCAGCACGGATGGTGAGGCTGATGATGCGGCACCCACTGACCATCTGTGTTGACTCCGTCAAGTACAGGCTCACCTGACAGATATCAGACTCCACGTCCCTCCTCATTGTAACTTGAGAGCTGACTGACCTGACTACCAGTTCTGGGGAAGTTGAGCATCTGGCAGTCTACCTATCGCTCTGCGCTGGCTGGTTTAAACCTGGATAACATGGTCAGTGTTGATTCCAACCACTCGTGGCAACGTCGCAACAACAGTCCGTTGAGCGGGCAGTTGGAGCGGCTGCTGCGCTGCCCTGAAGTGTCACGCACTGGCTGGACTTCCTGAAATTGCCACAGATGCGGCCCACCTTCGTGAGCAAATCAGTACTAGATTGGGGACTTCTTGAGGAACCTGAACTAATCACGATTAACACCTGGGTCAGGCATGGCACATGTGTTCCTCTGGCCGATTTTGCAGAGCCGCCACCAGGTTTACGTCCTTTTGTCACACACAATCCATTCCCGCTTGATTCAAGCGGTGCCACCACAATCATCTGCCCGTGAATCCGCTGTAAAGCTCTTGGCGGTGTGCCTTTTGTCTCCTAGGCTCACGTTTTGAGCACCGCCTGCTGTCGCTTAGCGACGGCCTGCTTGCTGTATCCTAGGCTAATAACCGACGGATGGCGCCGTGCCCACGGATGGTAGTTCGGAGGAGGAGGTGGATGAGGGTGGGAGGAGAGGAGCATAGTAGGCCCTGAACCTGGACCTAGGAGGCCCCCAATCCTCGGCTCGGCAGTAATATGAGCAGCCCCAGGGGTCAGAACTCGGTCCCAGCCCCACCATTTAACCCAATTGGCCGTCAGCGATTATAGTGGCCCCTGCCCGGCATGCCTCGTGCCACGGTTCCGTGTTTTCAGGTGGAACCTTGTCAGAAACGGGCGTTGGGGGGTCCCAGGGCACGGATGATGTTGTCTACCCGTTGCCTGATTAGCAGGGCTGGGACGGCAGCATCGGAAAAGTAGTGGCGCTGGGACCGAATACCGAGGGGCGGCCGCCACAGCCATGAGGTTGCGAAAGGCCCGGTCTCTACTGCCTTAGGGCCGCACTCCGGCTAAGCAATCTGGAGATGTGCACATTAGGGCTTGGTCGTGCGGGTGGGTTCACTATATTTGCGTTTTCCTCCGCTCCAGCGGTCTGGGGTTGAGAGCTGGAACACTGGTGATGCTTTGGAGGATCGTGGAGGCGACGATGGGGTTTTTGTGGCAGGGTCCTGGGCAGGGGGCTGACTTCAGCTGACCCAGGGAAGGAGGCAGTGGTGTGCACGGCCGGAGGTGAACGGCTTGTTGCCACTGAGTGGGGGTGTTTATAGCTTCATATCCGCTCGCATACTGGTGGTAGTAGCTATAGTGGTGGAACCCCTGCTGAGCCTGGTTTCGGCAAAAATGTTGCACCCACAGGTCCCGTCGGTCATCCGGTGTTTTCTTAAAGAAACCTCCAGACCTTCTGAAGAACTAGCCCTCGCCGCAAGAGGCCCTCGCCACGGGGCTTCACTATTGTACACATTTGGCCTGAATTCACAGCTCTGGCCGTGCCCTGCTCTCCTTCTCCGTCTGCGGCCCCACCACTGCCTCTCTTCCAACCTTCTTTTCTGGTAGACTCCCATCTGCCGCTCAGCACTGTGTTTTCACTCCGTGCCTCTCAACCCAGCTTTTGGGTCTTCCACCTCATCATCCTCCGATCCCTCCATTTCTCCCCCCTCGGACTTCCTGCCCTGACAACAACTTCCCCACTTCTACAACCGTGTCCTCCTCATCGTCGGACACCTCTTTACACACTCCACTACGTCAAGAAGGTCATCAATCCCAACCCACAGAACTGTGACTGTTGGTGAAAACCTGGGCAATCGAAATCATTGCTAGCACAACGCAAAACAACACACAACCGGACATGTTGTTGTGTGACTGTGGGACTGGGTCCAGTAAAACAGTTCCTCAAAGTCAATGTCCGTCAAGCATCACCAATGCCAGAAATTTTTTTTGTTGTTTTTTCCTTGATTTGCATGCACTGGTCGTAAGGAAGGTGAGGTGTCAGGAGCTGGAGGATTGGCGATTTCGGTGACATGGGTTGCCTGCGTGGAGGAGACTGACTGTGGTGTACACATTGGCTCGAAGCATTGTCAGCAATCCACGACATCACCTGTCCCCTGTTCTGGCCTCAACAGTGGCTCTGAACACAGCCCAGTACTGTCAGACATGACCTAGGGAGTGAGCTCTCGTGCGTTCCGCCCTGCTCCCTCATCACTGTGTGGTGTCTCACCCCGCCCAGACCACTCCATCTTCCGCCCTGCAGTTATTTGGCGTCCCACGTCCCCGATCCCGTCATCCTCTACACCTCACCCTCGGTTAAACATTTTTAACATGAGAAGTTTATAACTTATTTTTGTTTTAACTTTTTTTCTTTTTTTTTTTGTGTTTTTTGTTTTTTTTTTGTGTTTTTTTGTTTTTTTTTTTGAGTTTTTAAAAAACCAAACAATGCGATCCTATTGTCTATGGCTTTTCCTTAGCCAAGTATCAAAGCACACTACTATCTAGCCAGATGAGATGACCTGATTTAGTGCTAATTGAAATCCAACCCCTACTAAATTTTCCCACTTCGTGCTTTGCTTATGGATAGTGCTCAACTAAGCGCAAACACGCGTTCCGCAGTCTCACTACCATTGCTCCAATTGGCTAGTACATGCTGCAGAAAGTACAAGCCACCAGCGAATCAACCAGAAATCAAATTATTAACCGCTACTGTCGGCGTAAGTAAGCTGTTGTATTCCTCCTATGGCTATTTTCTAGCCAAGTTATCAAAAGCCCACTACTATGACCAGATGAGATGACACTGAGTTCGTTGCCTAATTGAAATCCAACCCCTACTAAATTTTCGCCCCTCCCCTGAATCGGTCTTCTGATGGATATGTCATCACTAAGCGCAAACACAGCGTCCGCAAGTCTCACTACATTGCCTGCAGTAATTGCTAGTACATGCACTGCAGAATTAAGCCACCAGCAGATCACCAGAATCAATATATAGAACGCTACTGTAGGCTTAAGTTACTGTTTTATTCTCTAGGTATTTTCTAGCCAAGTTCAACACACACATGCCAATGAGATGCACTGAGTTAGTGCCTAATTGAATCCAACCCACGTACTAAATTTTCCCTCTTCCACTTCCGTCTTTTGCTATGGATATGTGCGTCAACTAAGCCGCAACACAGCGGGTGCGCAATCTCACTACATTGCATCAAATTGGCTAGTACATGCACTGCGAAGGTACAGCCACCAGCAGATCAACCAGAACAAATATATATGACGCTAACTGTAGGCGTAGTAAGCTGTTTGTATTCTCCTATGGCTATTTTCTAGCCAAGTATCAACACACTACTATGTCGCAGATGAAACACTTGGGTTAGTGCCTAATTGAAATCCAACACCCTACTAAATTTTCCCACTTCGGTCTTTGCCTATGGATTGTGCTCACTAAGCGCAGAACACAGCGGGTCGCAAGTTCTCACTACAAATGTCTCAGAATTTGCTGTACATGCACTGCAGAAAGTACAGCCACCACGATCACTCAAAATCAATATATAAACGCTACTGTGGCGTCTAGTACAGGTTTTTTATTCTCTCCTTGGCTATTTTCCTCTCAGCCAAGTATCAAAGCGCCACACTACTATGCCAGATGAGAATACACTGAGTTAGTGCCTAATTGAAATGCCCACCCCTACTAAATTTTTCCCATTATTCGGTCTTTCTATGGATATGTGCGTCACTAAGCGCGCAGAAGACACAGCGGTCGCACGTCTCACTACAATTGCTCAGAATTGGCTAGTACATGCACTGCAGTAAGTAGCGCCCCACAGATCCAACCAGAAATCAAATATATGAACGCTACGTAGGCGACGTAAAGCTGTTGTATTGCCTCCATGGCTATTTCTAGCCAACTATCAAGCACACTACTATGCCAGATGATGATGACCACTGATTAGTGCCTATTGTAATCGCAACCCTTACCTAATTTCCCATTTTCCGTCTTTGCTATGGATGATGTGCGTCACTAAGCGCAGAACACAGCGGTCCGCAATCTCACATACCACAAATTGCTCAGAATTGCTATACATGCACTGCAAAAGTACAAGCCAACCAGCAATCAACCAGAAATCAAATATATAGAACGCTAACTGTTTGCGTAAGTATAGCTGTTTGTATTCTCCTATGCTATTTTCTAGCCATGATCAAAGCCACTAATATGGCCAGAATGAGATGACACGTGAGTTAGGTGCCTAATTGACATCCAACCCCTACTAAATTTTCCCCTGGTCTTTGCTATGGATATGTGTGCCCACTAAGAGCAAACAACACACGGTTAGCAATCCCCATGTAGCTATTCCGCTCACAAAATGGTATAGATGCAAAAATTAAAATACAAAAAGTACGAAACGGTATGTAGCCCTAGATGGGCTGTTGGGTTTCTTGTTATGAGATCACTTACTCCTCCTACATCCCCTCTCCCCCAACCCATTAAGCTAACTAACCACGTCCCTAACGCTTTCCCTGACCAGCAGCAGCTCTCTCATCTCTCTGCGCGCATCCAGAGACAGAATGATCCGACACGCGCCAGCGCTAGTCTATAAATAAAATCCCTAAAGTCACCTTATCACTTGTCCATTGCCACCCCACCGCATGCGACGGAAACCCAGCGGTCCACGCCCAGGCTGTCGATGTAGCCTCTTTCACAGTTCGTTACTATCTAGTTGGACTAGTCTCCTGCCTGGCTTGTGATTTGGGCCTTCTCTTGCTGTTCTTCCCTTTTCTGCCGCCAAAAAACAAAAGACGGCGGATCCTGCCATGTTTCCCGAGCGGGCGAAGTATCCGTCCGAGCAACGACGACAGTGTTCCGAAGTACCCCTAATGCCTCGACCGAGCATCAACTCGGACGAGCATGTTTCGCATCATCTCTAATCTCTCAGTACCTATAAACTGGCCCAACATTCTTTTGCTCTACCATGTCTTATCATCTCTCTAATATCCTCAAACACTTCTCACTCCTGTTCTTACTTCCAAAAGTGCAACCACGGTCACACGAAGACCTAAGGCTATAGTAAATCTCACGTCAAAATCATACTCTCCCTCTGCAGTGCCTAAAGCTTCGCACTGTACGTTCGCTGAACTCCATCGCTAATCGCCCTCCACTTTCAGCGAATAACTTCCTTGCTGACCAGGTCCGAGGCATTTTCACTCTACTTTTAGAAATGTCCCCTGGGCACTGGTTCTTACATATAGTCGCCACACCACTTTCACGCCTAACTAAAACTTTACACCCTTCTCTTTCTTCTGGTGTCTTTTTCCCTCATCTTTCAAGCAAACAATTGAAAGAACAATGGAAAACACCCACCCCTCCTCTCACCGCTCTGGGTGTTCAGACCCATGATTAAATGACTGTAAAGTAAACTAGAAAAAAAGGGAAAATTTCCCACTTTTCTGACCTCATGGGGACATATTAAGTAAAAACACCAAAAAAATTATTAATAAATACTAACCCTAAAATACATGACATTACCCAAATCCCCCCGCTACCCTAAGAAAACATAGTCACTCTTCGTTTGCCCGAAACTATCCATTTAATATATCATAATATTGACCTAACAAAATAGGGAATTCATTATATGTTAGATTTTGAGTTTATTATTTAAACATTTTTTAAAAATCTGCACTATAAATACCAAAAAAATACTTTTTTCCACTTTTAACCCCAAATAAGAATATAAATTTTTTTTAAATTGAACTTTTATGTTTTAACTAGCTTCATGTTGTCCTGAAAAAAACACTGCAGAGGAATTTTAAGGAGCATGCAAAAGAAAAAGAGTTATGGCCCTTAAACTGCGCTTACCAATATTCGCTAAAATGCCAGCGTCACTAAAGGGTTTAAGAGAACGTTTCAACCTGCTCACACATGTGTGAGATTAATATACCATCAGGAGCACTTTGAATTTTCTTTATAGTCTCAACGTTGCGAGATATCAGTTCCAGTATCTGACCATTCTAATCTGTGTACTGTCAGGGAGGAGGAGCCGGGGATGGGCTGGAGGATAGTGGTTATGTTAATCCTCCTCATACTGTCCATCAATGTCAGGCAATGTCGCGAAACTACTATCAACAGTAGTAGCTGTGATTTTCTTTCTATTTCATCAAAAGCTTATGTTACACACATACCACTAATATTCTGTTGATATTGTGTTTACAACACTGCACTTACATAATCACATGTTCTAAAAATGCATTCACATTACGTGACAATGTTAAACTCTACATGTGTACCACAAAACACGATGTAAGCTTAAGTGTGATATAAAAGTATCTCATGGGGCGTGCTAGGCACCAGAGCGCAATAGATTCGTACTAGCTGAACAAGCGACTTACACCAGCTACATCAAGGCGAAACCTCTCGTAAACAATGCAGAATACAGGCATGGTGTCTAGGAGGAAGAAACAAGGCCGAGACCCTATAACTTACAGATTTTTTGTTAAACAACAATACTGAGAGATCCAGAAGGAGGATCTCCATTGCTCAGACAGCTACCTTCGGATCTCAACTCTCCCCACCCGCCAACTAGATGAAACCACGTGACACCGCCGGAGTGCAGAGGACCAGTTCGGCTCATCCATTCGTCTGCACCCTCTAAACGGAGAGGCTGAAAAACGCCACTCCACATCAGGTGGCATACAAGAAGCCCGACCTCGAGGTCGTATTAGGAGGAAATCAGGCCTCAATCAGCGGGATCTAGGATTGACAATCACTAAACAAAGGATAAGCATGCCTAACAAAGTACACTATTCTAAACTCCCGCCTCCCATGAACAATGCAAGAACCAGAGAAAGAAAGTTGGATGCGAACATGGATCAAATAATGTCAACAAAAATGTATTAGTTCATCAACAGACAATATAAACCACAAGACATCAAGAAATTAAAAACACTTAAAAATACATTCGACGGATTGTATTAGCTGCCAAGGGAAATGGTGGCCCTAAACTTTCCCTATCTCGATCAAGATTCACAGTAAACAGGTAACCTATAAATCAAAAAACATAGTGAACAAAATCCACGTGGATACCGGTAGTATAATAGAGTGACCTGTGCAAAATAATCTATACCAAAGTACCTCACGCCTACTCATACAATGCCCCAAGGAAGGAACTGTTTGTGCCTAGTGGAGGGGAATGAGAGAGGCATGCAAGTCAGATGGATCGGGAGTGGAGCGAGCCCCACGCGTATCGTCACCAGTCCGGTGACTTCAGGGTAATTTGATTATCTCAATGTAATGTCCTGTTTAAATGCGAGATGCAGTCCCCCGCCCAAAGAATGGAGAATATGATTGGCTGACAGATACCTGCAGCATAGTAGAGTTGAGGCAAAGTGAGTTACAGCAAGCGCTCCTGCCTGCACAAGGGGGGGTGTGTGGTCACATGACTATCCACATGATCGCAACCCTGTAAATAATGATAAACACATATAAAGAACGGTATGACATATCTTTTAATAAAAGAATGGACGTCTAGTGAACGGATCAAGAAAGATAATATACATGAACGAAAAAATATATATATCCATGATACCAATAACCTATTAGGACCCCAACTCACATGTGCTACCATGTGGATGAATCACACCCCAAAATTAGGAATGAAAGCCTACTAAAATAAACATCAAATCTAGACAAGAATATATTCTAATAGTGAATAGTATTAGTCATTTCTAGAGATCAGCGAACTACTCGTCCGAGCTTGATGCTGGTTGGAGCTTAGCGTACTCGAACTGCTCGTTGCTCGACGAGTATTTCGCCCGCTCGAGAAAATGGCATCTCCCGCCGTTGTGATTTTTGGCGTCCAGAAACAGAGCCAATCACAAGCCAGAGACTCTGCACTCCCCCCAGCATGACTTGGTACCTTTACCCGTCGTAGCAGTGGTTGGCTGACCCTGGAATGACTAGCCCTGCCCGCGCTGCTCGTATCATTCTACTGTCTGGATGCCGCTATGGGAGAGAGCTGCTGCTGCTGCAGGGAAAGCGTTACGGTGTTCATTAGAATAGTGTTATGCAGGAGTGATTCTACAAGAACCCAACAGCCCTTCTTAGGCCTACAATAACGTTTTTATTTTACTTTTTTTTGGTTTGCTTGTGGCTGGCCTTGCTGGCACTAGTAGTGCAGCTAGTACCATATTGCTGGGAGACTTGCCGACCGTTGTTGTTTAGCTCTTAGTGACACACATATCCACCTCTCAACACCGAAGTGGGACACTTTATTAGGGTTTGATTTGAATTAGGCACAGTCTGCTGATTTATTTATTTTTTTTTTGTTTTTACGTTTATTTACTTTTATAACTCAAAGTCATCGGCACAGCACCAAAATCCGTTGTGTGCTGTCAGTGTAGGTTAGAAACTAGCCATAGCAATAGGATAGCATCTGTTTTTGTTTAAAAAAAAACAAAACAAGGGGTAGAGGACGAGGGCGTGGACGTGGACGTCCCAACTCTGCAGGGGTCAGAGGCCTGGGTCCTGGGTGGGTGAGACACTACCTGCTGATAGGGAGGCAGGGGAACGCCGCAAGCTCACTCCCTAGGTTCATCATCTCAAGTTACTGGGACTCGTGGTAAAGCACTGTTGAGGCCAGAACGTGCGAAGAGGTGATGTCGTGATTTCGGACAATGCTTCTAGCCATTTGTCCACCAGTCATGTCTTCCACGCAGTCCACCCATGTCACCCAAAATCAGCACTCCTCCAGCTCCTCCACCTCAGCCTCCTCCCTGTCTGCCCCTCCCAGCTAAATTGGCATTTTAACCGGCATACTCTGAGGAACTGTTTTCTGGACCCTTCCACAGTCAACAACCACTTCTTTATGCTACCTAGCGATAAAACACACCACCAAGAGCTATTACAGGGAATCACGGCACAGACTGATCTGTGGCTGGCCCGCTGAACCTGAAGCCAGGCATGGTTGTGTGTGACAACGGCCGCCATCTCAGCCTCACCATCCCGCTGCTTGGCCTTTTGAAAAACTCTCGGTCAGCATGAATCGGAAGCTTTGCGCTCGTCACATGAGGGGGAAGAGATTCCCTTGTTGATAGCCCAAAGCACCCGTAGGGTCTGTTTCTCAGCGCATACGGAGGAGGTGGAGAGGATGAGGAGAAAGAGGAGATGTTGGCGAAACGGAAGAGGGGACCTTGTTCAGTCCTTCACTGTTCAGCGTGCATGGGCAGAAGAAGAGGAGTTAGAGAGTTGGAGAGGAGGAAATGGGCAGTCAGCCAGTGAGGGGAGTGAATTCTTGCGCGTTGGGACTCTGGCGCTTATGGCAGATTTCATGCTAGGCTGCCTATCCCGTGACCCTTGCGTTCAAAATTTATTCCAGCACCGATTACTGGGTATTCACTCTCCTGGACCCACGGTACAACAAAATCTTTCCACTCTCATCCCTGCAGAGGAAGGAGTGTGAGAATGCAATGATACAGCGAGCCCTGGTGCACAAGCTGAACATTATTTCCCTTCTGACAGCGCTATCGGCAGAGTGCGTAGTTCTGCGGGACAAGTAGCGAGGGAGAGTAGGCGAGCAGGCAGCTTGTCCAGCACTGGCAGGGTACGCTTACAAGGCCTTTGCCAGTTTTATGTCACCCCAGCAAGACACTGTCACCCTGTCCCCAGTCTCGGCAGAGTAGGCTGGATCTTTACAGAAGATGGGGAGTACGTAGCTGCCATACCATCGTCCTAAATGATCATACGCTCCCTACAACTACTGGGTTTCAAAGCTGGACATGTGGCAACGAACGGCATTGTACGCTTGGAGGTTCTGCCTGCCCTGCCTAGCGTGTTGTCCGATGGGTTTTAAAGTGCACTGGTGGCATCATCACCGAAAGCTAACACGCCTTTCGACTGACAGCGCTGACGGCTGACGCTTATCAAGATGAAATAAAGCCTTGATTTCTCAGGATTTCCATTCTCACCAGTGAAAGAAGCTCAACCTGAATAATGTATACACTCCTCCTCCTCATTGTCCTCCTTCTCCTCCTCTTTTCACAAAAGGGAACTATCTATTTTTTGCCAGGGCCCAACTGGCTCTAGCTATGTTTTGAGTGCCACATAGAGGCACTCAATCTATTTAGTTTTCTGGAGGTCCACCTACCTGCTCCTGTGGTTTGAAAACTTTTTTGGACTGCCACATACAGCAATCAATTTATTTAATTTTTCTGAGGACCACCTACCTGTCCTCCTCGGTTTGAAAACTTTTTTGGAGTGCCACATACAGACCTCAATCTATTTAATTTCTGGAGGACCACCTACCGCGCCTCTGTTTTGAAAACTTTTTGGACTGCCACTATAGGCACTATCCAAATTAAATTGTCTCCATAGCGCCCTCCACATTTCGTCTTTTTAGCTGCCTCCACACGTTGTCTCCATTGCTCCCTCCACATGTCATCGCCATAGCTGCCTCAAAGTCGTCCATATAGCTGCCTCCATAACATCGCCCTTATCAAACGAGCTGTGTCGGCAGAATTTTGGTTTTTTTTTCATGGCTTCCACCAAAACTTGTTAACTTTGCGCCACCCTGCTGTGCAATCCACAAAATAACTGGCAAACTTTTATCATTACCTATTATTTCAGCTCTTCTTGCGCATCTGTTTACATTCCCCTCACTCGCCATCACCCAAAGTTATAAGAACGCTACTTTCACTTGATCTTATACAAAGTGCTGTTTGGGGAGTAGCCAGAGACAGGGGCTTGGATAATGGAGCTGGCGCTCCGCTGCCAGGCGAGCTTTCGCCAATCCAAGCCCCTGTCTCTAGGCTACTCCCCAAACAGCACTTCTAAGAACCTTTTGTATAAGATCAAGTGTAGTAGCGTTCTTATAAGTTTGGGATATGACGGGTGAGGGGAATGTAAACAGATGCGCAAGAAGCGCTGAAATAATATCGGTAAATGATAAAAGTTTGCCAGTATATTTTGTGGATTACACAGCAGGGTGGCGACAAAGTGAACAAGTTTGATGTGGAAGCTATGAAAACAACCCAAAATTCTGCCTGACACAGTTCGTTTGATAAGGGGACCATGTATGGAGGCAGCTATATGGATGACTTTTGGAGGCAGCTATGGCGATGACGTGTGGAGGTAGCAATGGAGACAACGTGTGGAGGCAGCTAAAAAGACGACATGTGGAAAATCGCTAGAGCAGCAGGCGGTGTTCAAACTGTGAGGCTAGGAGATTAAAAGGCACACCGCCAAGAGCTTACAGCGGAATCACGGGCGCAGATGATTGTGGCTGGAACGCTGAACCTGAGCCAGGCATGATTGTGTGTGACAACGGCCGTAACCGGTGGCGGTCTGCAACTCGGCAGACTGCCACAAGTGCCATGCCTGGCAGATGTGTTAAATCTGATAGTTCAGGTTCCTCCAGACATACCCAATCTGTCTGATTTGCTCACGAAGGGCGGATCTGTGGCATTTCAGGAAGTCCAGCACAGATGCTGACCTCATCAGCGGAGCGAGAGCGCCGTCCAACTGCACGCTCACCGGCGATGTTGTGACGATGTGCCCACGAGAATGGAATTCAAACATTAAACCCCAGAACTGGTAGTCAGGTCAGTCAGTCCTCAAGTATTACAATGAGGAGTGGACGTGATGTCTGTTCTGTCAGTGTGAGTAACTTTGCAGGAGTCAACACAGATGGTCAGTGGCGATGCCGCATCACAGCCTCCCATCCCGCGTGGCCTGTTGAAAACTCTCTGGTCAGCATGAAGTCGGAAGCTTTGCGCTCGTCACAAGAGACGGGAAAGAAGATTCCCTTGTGATAGCCAAAGCACCCTTAGGTTGTTTATCAGCGCATATCGGAGGAGGTGGAGGAGGATGAGGAGGAAGAGGAGAGATGTTGGCGAGACGAAAGAGGGGACATTGTTCAGTCCTTCACTGTTCAGCATGTATGGGCAGAAGAAGAGGGAGTTGGAGGAGGATGAATGGGAGTCAGGCCAGTGAGGGAGTGAATTCTGCGCGTTGGTACTCTGGCGCATATGGGCAGATTCATGCTAGGTGCCTATCCGTGACCTAGCGGCACTGCTGCTGTGCCTAGAGCTACCGACTGATGGCGCCATGCCCACGGATGGTAATTCGGAGGAGGAGGTGGAGGAGGGGTGGGAGGAGGAGGAGGCATAGTAGGCCTTTGAGACCTGGACCGAGGTAGGCCCCGCAATCCTCGGCGTCGGCAGTATATGACCAGCCCCAGGGTCAGACTCGGTCCCAGCCTCCACCAAGTTAACCCAATGTGCCATCAGCGACATATAGTGGCCCTGCCCGGCAGCACTCATCCACGTGTCCGTGGCCAGGTGGACCTTGTCAGAAACAGTGTTGGTCAGGGCACGGATGATGTTCTCTGACACGTGCTTGTGCAGGGCTGGGACAGCACATCAGGAAAAGTAGTGGCGGCTGGGGACAGAATACTGAGGGGCGGCCGCCGCCATGAGGTTTCGAAAGGCCTCGGTCTCTACCAGCCTATAGGGAAGCATCTCCAGGCTAAGCAGTTTGGAAATGTGGATGTTGAGGGCTTGGGCGTGTGGGTGGGTTGCACTATACTTCCTTTTGTGCTCCAGCGTCTGGGGTATGGAGAGCTGAACGCTGGTGGATGCTGTGGAGGATCGTGGAGGTGAAGATGGGGTTTTCGCACGGGAGGTGTTTGGGCCGGGGTCCTGGGCAGGGGGCTGACTAGCAGATGACACAGGGGAAGGAGTACTGGTGTGCCAAGCCGGAGGTGAACGGGCTTGGTGCCATTGAGTGGGGTGTTTAGCATTCATATGCCTGCGCATACTGGTGGTAGTTAAGCTAGTAGTGGTGGAACCCCTGCTGATCCTGGTTTGGCACAGGTTGCACACCACAGTCCGTCGATCATCCGGTGTTTCTTTAAAGAACCTCCAGACTTCTGAAAATCTAGCCCTCGCCACGGGAGCTTGACTACGGGAAACATTTGGCACTGATCCACCAGCTCTGGCCCTGCCTCTCCGTCTGGCCCCACCACTGCCTCTTCCAACCTGTTCTGCTATAGGACTCGCCTCCGTCTCAGAAGCACTGTGTTCACCCGGCCTATCAACCCAGCTTGGGTCTGTCACCTCATCATCCTCCGATCCCTCAGTCTGCTCCCCCCTCGGACTTCCTGCCCTGACAACAACTTCACCACTGTCTGACAACCGTGTCTCCTCATCGTCCGACACCTCTTTACACACTTCTTCCACTACGTGAATAATGTCATCATCACCCACAGACTGCGACCGGTGGAAAACCTAGGCATCGGAAAATAGCTCAGCAGCAACCGGACAAGTGGTTTGTGACTATGGGAAGGGTCCAGAAAACAGTTCCTCAGAGTATGCCGGTTCAAATGCCAAATTTTGCTGGGAGGGGGCAGACTGGGGGGAAGGAGGCTGAGGTGGAGGAGCTGGAGGGGTGCTGATTTCGGTGACATGGGTGGACTGCGTGGAAGACTGACTGGTGGACAAATGGCTAGAAGCATTTTCCGCAATCCACGACATCACCTCTTTGCACTGTTCTGGCCTCAACAGTGCTCTACCACGAGTCCCAGTAACTTGAGACATGATGAACCTAGGGAGTGTAGCTCTGCGGCGTTCCCCTGCTCCCTCATCAGCAGGTGGTGTCTCACCCCGCCCAGGACCACGGCCTCTGACCCCTGCAGTAGTTGGACCCCCACGTCTACGCCCTCGTCCTCTACCCCTAGCTCTCGGGATAAACATTTTCCAAATTAAAATGTAAACTTACATTTTTTATTTTTTTTTAAACAAAACAATGCTATCCTATTGCTATGGCTAGTTTCTAACCTACACTGACAGCACACAACTGGATTTTGTGCTGTGCCTGATGACTCTGAGTTATAAAAAGAAGTAAACGTAAAAAAAAAAAATCAGCAGACTGTGCCTAATTCAATTCAAACCCCTAATAAATTGTCCCACTCCGGTGTTTGAGGTGGATATGTGTGTCACTAAGAGCTAAACACAACGGTCGCAAGTCTCCCTGCAAATTACTCACAATATGGTACTAGCTGCACTACTAATGGCAGCAAGCCCAGCCACAAGCAAACCAAAAAAAAGGAAAATATAACGCTATTGTAGGCCTAAATACAATAGGACAACCAAGTACCAAATCAACAGACAATAGGAGTAACCAGGAAGATAGCAATCTTGTTCAAATGCTGATATGATGAGCAATTTAACTGTTAGTGAACCAGAAAGGAGACTACTGGGTGTGGTGTATAATCAGTACATACTGCTAGAAAGAAATAGAACAGTGTTCAGACAGAACAATGCAATCAGCACGGCTACTGCCTGCACCTCACTGACCGATAGTACCAGTCATATTACTGCATGTATTAAGAGCAAACCATCAGTCAGCTATCCCCAAATTATATATTTTTTCCATGGTTGTACAATGGCTCCTAAAAAGACTGGAGGAGCCATCATGAGACACTGGGGCTCATTTACTAGGGCTTTGTGCCAATTTTCAGATGGACTTTGCACGTTCTTTAGGTGTAAACTTCTTGCACAGGTCTAAGAAGTGTCTGTGCCACATTTGTGCCACACGCGACCATTTTGTGGTGCCATAAATGCAACACAAATTAGGGGCCGTTCTGGTGCTCAGTCGGACTGTGCTCCAAATTTAACATGCAACGTCTGTCAGTACGTCTGTCACATACACCAGCTCATTCCACCACTATCTGCACCCCCTCCCCATCAACCCCAAGGCATAATGGGAGAAAAAGGACCTATACGCCAGATGTGGTCCATGCAAGCCCTGATAAATGTGGCCCATGATCTCTAGGTGAATATAGTGAGGAGGATTATCACACTGTCCTCCCAGCAGGCAAAGAAGGTGCAGTCTCTAGCTGCCCATGTGTTGCTCATCTGATGCCTCATGTCTGACAAAGAGATATTAAGAAATCTAACAGTATGATGAATAATGAGTGTCTATTACATTCTGCACTTCTTATTTGTACATTACTATCAGATAAAGGGTGCAGGGATGAAACTATGAGTTTTAAAGTGTTACTTTAAGTTTTGCACAGATTATTACTTGGTTATTCTGATAATTTAGCACTAGCCCCTATCCACAGAAGCCTAACTTACTTATTAGTGCAGTTGACCTCTGGGACCTCCACCGATCATGAGAATAGGGATATTTTATATTCTAGAATGAATGGGGCAGTTACTATGACACTACTGGGTATAAAAAGTACTGCAGCTTTCAGACCCATGTAAATAAGTAGTAGAATTAACAATACATTTTATTACACAATGATTAAAAACATGAGCATTTCAGACCTATAATGACCCTTAGTTGTAGCATAATCAAAAATAAAACAATATATACACATCTAACATTGAGATCAACATTAAAGGAAATCTACCACTCCCATAGCCCTTTAGGCTCATTAGCATAATTATAACAGTTGATTTTAGAAGGAAGGAGGCCATTGATAACAAAAATAAGAAAGTTACCACAGTCACGGTGCCTGGATCTGTGAGTATTGTCCCTGGTTTATCATGATGGATTTTGATGGTAAATCTCCTTTAACATATAGTTTTGTTCTCTCCTAGAGATAGTTGAGCCCTATAGATATAACTAAAATAATTGAGAAACTAAATCCTTCACTCCCAGAATCATAAGCTCTTTAAATCAGAGATTTATTGTCTCCAATCTTTTATTTATCAAATCATTTAAACTAATGTGGAGCGCACGGCTCTTACCAGCTGCTGATATTTTGGGGGTGGATCAGCGATCCCCTAGGAGTGACAATTCTTTCGAAAATGCGCTGCATCTGGCAAGAGTCTACACACGCGCCCCACATTAATTAGGAAACTGTAATAGGGTCCTCTCACCTGTATTCATCTGTTCTGGTCATCGCCGTCTCACATCTTCGCTTCGTTGACTTTACCGACTGATTCGGACAAACCGCAGAATCTAAAAACCAAATTGTGTCGCAAGTTCAGCACTCACATGCATGGGAAGAAGAAGGTGAACTCTGGCGGACCTGAGCGGGGGAAGCAACACATGCAGGAAATTGGGCGCACGATCTTAGTGAATCGCGGCAGCTCTCGGCGGACATTACGGATTGGCGACGTCAATGGGACGGGTAAGTAAATGTGCCCCATTGTCTCCTTTATACAATCTAAGGTGAGTATCTCCTTAATTTTCATCACCACCCAAAATATCCACAAGGTTATGAGATTGACTGTACTAAATCATTAAGACTTGTGTACATTTCACATCATGCCAGCCTGCACATTATAGAAGAAGAAGGTTATTTTCTAAAATACCATATAAAAAGTAAAACATAGCAAAATCAAAGTACAGCTCACCCCTGCAACATTCTGGGTTAGCAGTATAGATCCAACATTTCTGTGTGAGGTGTCTGAGGAGGCTACTCATTGGATAAAGTGGATCCTGTGACCTCCTGCAACATGTAGCTGTGCCCAGGCCTGAAAACCAGAAGTGCTGGAACAACAGTGAAAAACTATATGTCATTTTTATTTAGTTCTGATACCCTGGGAGTTTTCCATATTCATGGGAAACCTCTCAAAAGGGAACCTGTCACCGGGGACACCAGGTTGCAGAAGCCCATTACAGTATTTTCATTCCAATATAATTGTAAGTTATAACTTACCTTGCACCCTGACAGAATCCTTTGTGTAGTTCCAGGGTTGGGCTTTGGTTTGGATGCATTTCAAAAAAGAACATGCTACTCACTCCTCAGCTCTCAGCCCTCACCTTTAACTCCTGTACAGCTCCTCCCTCCTGCAATGCAATGCAATGTGATGGGCTTCTATAACCTGTCTTTAGTGAAAATGAGGTCATTGGTGACAGGTTCCCTTTATCCATCATAGACGCCTGATAGGTAAAATAAGGCCTATTGGATTCTCAGGAATCATTTGTAATTGAATTGAAAACTTGCTTAAATATCGTATTCAGAGACTTGTGGTCAATGATTCCTACTCAGAATGGTCACCAGTTATAAGTGGTGGACCCCAGGGTTCTGTGCTTGGCCCACTGGTTCAGCCTCACCTGGAATATGCCACCCATTTTTTGGCACCAGTCCATAAAAATGAGACCCTGGAACTGGAGAACGTACAATGAAGAGCCACAAAAATGATAAGGGGGATGAAGGGTCTCAGTTATGAGGAAAGATTAAAACAACTAGATTTATTTAGTCTTCAAAACAGACGACTAAGGGGGGACATGACTAATTTATATAAATATATGAATGGTCCATCTAAATTATGGTTGATGGTTGTTCCAGGTTAAATCAAATTGTAAGACAAGGGGGAGCTGTCTGCGTCTGGAGAAAACAAGGTTTAATCACTAGAGGCAATAGGGATTTTCTACTATGAGAATATTAAATCTGTGGAATAGCCGAGCTAAGGAGCTGGTCAAAGTAGGGACAGCAGAGAGCTTGAAGAAGGGTCTATATGCCTTTTTAAATTTAAATAACATTTACGGTTATGTTATGAAATAGTTTCCTTCAAACCTCTTCCTCATCCAATCGCTTTCCTTCCTTGGTTGAACTTGATGGCAATGTGTTCTTTTTTTTAACTGTATAAACTTTGTAAATTATGTAACTATGTAAGTAGACTACAAAGCCTTTCTGCCATAACCTTCCCTTGAGCCATGATAGTAACAGCCCCATGACCCTCCAATATGTGTCCAATGAGTTCAAAGAAGACCAATCAGTGACTAGATCTTTCTTATTGTAATATATATGTAGCAAGCTGAAGGAGACTTGGCATGTATAGAGTGTCATTAGAGGTGAAGAATTGGACCAGCAATCTTACTCACAAAAATAAACTCTTATCATGGGAACTTAGTCAGTATGACCATGTGGAGTTTAGGGAAGTTGCCCGTGTATTTACCCAAAATCGATTAAATTAATGCAATTAATTTCTATCAAAGACACTTGTCCTTGGACTCATTCCCACCATGTTCCACATGAAATATATAAAAAGGAAACATTTCAGAGGTTCAGTCCCAAACATCTTAGGAACCAACCATGAAGTTTCTTCTGGTAGCAGTCTTACTCGGAGTCGCAGGTATGAATCCTAACAATCCTTAGCTCAAAGGTCTTGACATCCATTGCAAAATCTATATTTGATTTTCTAACCACTTGTTTAATGCCATTTGCTACTTTTTTTCTACAACTTTTTTGTCCTTTACCCCACAGCCGCCTACGACGATGATGATAAAATCGTTGGTGGTTTCACCTGCACCAAGAACTCTGTCCCCTACCAGGCTTCTCTGAACTCCGGCTACCACTTCTGCGGTGGCTCCCTGGTCAGCAACCTGTGGGTGATCTCCGCCGCTCACTGCTACAAGTCGTAAGTCCTGAACATAGAAACTTAAAACTTTAGGATATTGTTGAAAGGGGTTTTCCATGACTGTTATACTGATGTCTTATTCCAGCTCCCTTCTGATGAATTGATGTTCACTCAGAAATAGCATGGCTTAGTAAACTTAAATCCATTTTTATTTAACTATTTATTTGTTAAATTTAAGTTTTCTGCAAATAACGGACCTATCACCACTGAAATAGGGGTCCTGGGTATGGACCTGTTATGGTTGGGGGTCAGCTGTGATTGTAGGTGTTAAAGGCAGGGAGGGGGGTGAGCCAAATGCCGAATGCAAATCCAAACTTTTGGTTGAAGTCCAGAGACCTTTTCCCACAATGTTCAACATGGATCCAAGCATTGTGAGTTCAAGTCCGCTTAACACTAGTCCTAAGCCTTACTGAGCTTACTCCAGATGTTGGAATAAAGCAATGACCATACACGTTCCCTGATGACCTATGTAATGGCTATGGAGCCAATGGGGACAGTCTGACAGGCACTGTACATTTCCATTTCCATTTGTTCCATAGTATAGCTGAGCTTCTAAGTAGGCCTAGAGGTTAAGGTTTTGGTTTGGAAGCATTAAAAAAAAGCATGCGACTTCTCGGTGCTGCTCACTCACTCCTCCACTCCTTAGCCCCCATCTTTGTTCTCCTTTACAACTTCTCCCTCCTCGACTGATGTCAGCACACCAGGCTGTGACCTTTGTCCCTGTGTTAGAGAAGGAGCAGGAGGTAGGAGTTGTACAGGGGCACAAAGGTAGGAGCTAAGAGCTAAGCTAAGAGCTGGGGAGTGAGCAGCCCAAACAAGTCATATGTGTTTTTTTTTAAATGCATCCAAACCAAAAGAAACTTGGGACTCAGAACAGGATTCTGTCAGGGCGCAAGGTAAGTTATAACAAACTATTATATTGTAATGCTAAATCCTCGAGAAAAGGCAGGAAGACATTGTTGGATCTTTAGTGAAGATCATAAGACAACCAAAAGCACATTACATGATAAAGCAAATTATAAATATATTAATACAGATACAGTATAGTAAAACTCAATTTTCTAGGTAAATAAAAACATTTATTTTTAACAATTAAAAAAAACAATTCAAAGAACATAGAGTTTAGCACAAACTAAAATGGGACAAAGGGTGCACCAGTACAATATAACTGCAATAAACAGTGGTGGGTCAGGTTTTATTGGTGCCCAACATGAAGGTTGGTTCCTGAAGTTAAAAATAAAAGTTAATAAGTGCAAAATCTTTAAATTGATCCAGAAGTTTCCTATGTTTTGGAGAAAACACTGAATGGTTAAGATGTTTAAGTTAAAAAAACATTTTGGGTTCTAGGGTTGGTGTTTACTATTGGGTCCTAGGTAATAGACCAAGTGAACCAAAAAATTATAACTATATCTAAACATTTATGGTTCAGGAGCATTCAAGTTCGTCTTGGAGAACACAACATCGAAACCAATGAAGGTACCGAGCAGTTCATCTCCTCCGCCAAGGTCATCAGACATGGAAGCTACAACTCCAGAACCTTGGACAATGACATCATGTTGATCAAGCTGTCCACCCCCGCCACCATAAACTCCTTTGTTAAATCTATTGGTCTTCCCTCTGGCTGTGCACCTGCTGGAACCACCTGTCTGATCTCCGGATGGGGCAACACCCTCAGCAATGGATGTAAGTCAACAATTCTTACAAAATGCATTCTTACAAAGATGCTCTATAGGCCAAATGAAGATGATTGATACCCACCCTCATTTTTTTCCCAAATGAAGATGATTGATACCCACCCTCATTTTTTTCTTTTGCTTTTTTGTAGCCAACTATCCTGACCTCCTCCAGTGCCTGAATGCCCCCATCCTGACCACTGCCCGTTACCGATCGTACCCCTAGAGATCACCGACAAGCGATGACTCGTTGTATACTGGAAGGTGGCAAGGCGATTCCCTGCCCCGGTACATGTCATTTTCATTTTTAATTATTAAATAATGCATCCTGTGGGTACATGTACAACTAGACTGGTGGGTCCCAGTGGCCTTGTCTGAGGCAACAGATCTAAAAGCGTTACTATAATTATTCAAGCATCGTATCTATCAAAAGTAGTATTTGCTATGGGCAGTCATCTTGCAACTTCATCTAGTTAAATAATCCCTTAGCACTACTCTGCTGGTGCCTGGTCAACACAACAGGTAGCAACACGGGATCTAAACTCTATGGACTGGCTCACTGGCAGGACCAACTTCACTATTAGTCCATGTCGGCTGTTATAGCACATCCCTCAATACCTGCTTGTACACTCCATAAAGGTTTTGGTTAAACCCACACTCACCAGCACTATGTACACATCATGACCCTATATGATCCTCTATAGCAACTTCATGGAGCTCATTGTAGGTTCTCTGGAACCACGAAGTTTCATTCTGCTGTTGCACCATTCATTGAATCTCTATAATGTTTTTCTACTACCTCTTCTTAGGGTGACTCTGTGGACCGTGGTCTGCACTGACCCCTTCTGGTAATTGTCTCCTGGGAATATGGGCTGGCGCCTACAAGAACTATCCTGGTGTCTACACCAAGGTCTGCCAACACACCCTGGATCCCAGCACCACTCGCCGCTAACTAGAACTTCATACGGCCATCAACCACTTGGCCCATTAAACTCATAATGTCTATTGCCTTAAAAATTGAATTTCACTATTATTTGGTTTCATTAGGATGAGCGAACTACTCATCTGAGTTTGATGCTCTTTGCTCGGACCGAGTAATTCGCCGTTCTCGAGAAAATAGCATCTCCCGCCGTTGTTGATTTTAGCGGGCCAGAAACAAGACCAATCAACACCCAGGAACTCCTGCCTCCACCCGCCATGACGTGGTAAACCCTTATACGTCGATAGCAGTGTTGGCTGTCCTGATCAGGTGACCCTGGAATATACTAGCCCCTCCCTCATGCTCGGAGCATCATTCTCTGTCTGGATGCCGCTAGGGCGAGAGCTGCTGCTGGTCAGGGATAGCGTTAGGGTGTTTCTATTAGAATAGTGTAGGCAGGAGTGATTCTACAGAACCCAACAGCCTCTTCTTAGGCTACATAAAACGTTATAACCTTTCCTTTTGTTTTTTGTTTGCTTGTGGGTGGGCTGCTGGCACGAGTTTGCAGCTAGCACCATATTGATGAGTAAGTTGCAGGGAGACTTGTGACCGTTATGCTAGCTCTTATTGCACGCATATCCCGACCATCAAACACCGAAGTGCGACAATTTATTTAGGGTTTGATTTCAATTAGGCCGTCTGCTGATTTATTTTGTTTTTACGTTTATTTCTATTTCATACGCAAAGCTTTGGCAAACAGTGTGCTTTCATGTAGGCAGAAATAGCCATATGAGACCCCAACTGGCTTATTTACAGGTCGCTTACAAGAGGTTATTTTTTCCTTTTTTTTGGTTTGCTTGTGCTGGGCTTGCTGCCATTATAGGGCGCTTGTACCACATTGTGAGTAATTAGCAGTGAACTTCGACCGTGCTGTTGTTTTTAGCTCTTAGTGACAACCACATATCCAACCATCCAAACACTGAAGTCGGTAATTACATTATTAGGGTTTCTATTAGAATTAGGCAGAGTCCTTCTGATTTATTTTTCTTTACGTTTATCTTCCTTTTTATAACTCAAGTCCATCTGGCAAAGATGTGCTTTCAGTGTGGCTAGAAAATAAGCGATAGAGAACCCCAATGGCTTATGTAGGCCTACAATAGCATTATATTTTCCTTTTTTTTGGTTTCTTGTGGGCTGGGTGCTTGCGGCACTAGTAGTGCCAGCTAGTAACCATATTGTGAGTATTTTGCGGGATACCTTGCTACCGGTTGTGTTTTGAGCTCTTATTGACAACACATATCCACCTCAAACACGAAGTGGACAATTTATAGGGTCGTTTGATTTTGAATTGTGACAAGTCGCTATTTTTTTTTTTACGTTTATTTCTTTTTATAATTCAAAGTGTTCAGGAAGTTTTCAGCACAGCACAAAATCTAGTTGTGTCTGTCAGTGTAGGTTAAAACTAGCCATAGCAATTAGGATAGCATTGTTTTGTTTTAAAAAAAAAAAAAAAATAAGGTTTACACACACTTAAATTTGGAAAATGTTTTTAACCCGGGGCCTAGGGCAAGGTCAGGGCGTGGACGTCCAACTCCGGCAGGGGTCATAGCCTCTGGTCCGGGCGGGTGGAGACAACCACCTGCTGATGAGCGCAGGCAGTGGAAGCCCGACCTACACTCCCTAGAGTTCATCATGTACTCAGTTACTGGGACTCATGGTAGAGCCTGTTTGAGGCCAGAACTTGGCGAAGAGGTGATTGTCGTGAAATTGCGGACAATGTTCTAGCCATTTGTCCACCAGTCATTCTTTTCCACGCAGTCCACCCTGTCACCGAAATCAGCACTCCTCCAGCCTCCTCCACAACCTTAGCCCCTTCCCCCCAGTCGGTTCTTTTGGCCCCTCGCTCCCACGCAAACGGTTTGGCATTTGAAACCGGCATAACTCTGAGGACTGTTTTCTGGACCCTTTCCCATATTCACAAACGCACTTGTCCGTGCTGCGAGGCTTTTTTCCGAGGCCCAGGTTTTCCATCCAACCCGTGTCGTCGATTCTGTGGTGATGATGACATATTGACGTATTGGAAGAAGTGTGTAAAGAGGTGTCCTGACGATGAGGAATACAACAGTATTGTCAGACAGTGGTAATTTTGTTGTCAGGGGGCAGGAAGTCTCGAGGGGGGAGCAGACTGAGGATCGGAGTATGATGTGACAAAAACCCAGCTGGGTTGATATGCTGGGTGAACTCATTGCTCTGAGACGGAAGCGAGTCCTATAGTCAACAGGTTGGAAGAGGACTGGTAGTCAGGTCAGTCAGCCTTCCTCAAGTCTACAATGAGAGTGTACGGGATGTCTGATATCTGTCAGGTTGCGATAACTTTTTGAGGAGTTCAACACAGTGGTCAGTGGCGATGTTTGCCGAGACAGAAGGGAGGAGAATGTTGGCGAGAGAGAATAGGGGACATTGTTCCGTGGGTTGCAAAGCTGGACAGGTGGCACGAACTTCGCTTTACTCTTGAGGATCTTGCCTGCCCTCCCTAGCATGTTTCCCGAGCGGGTTTTCAGTGCAATAAAGCCGGTTGCCATCATTACCGATAAGCGTACAGCGCCTGTCATTGACAAGGCTGACAGTCTGACGCTTATCAAGATGAATCAAGCCTGGATTTCTCAGGATTTTTTCCATTCTTCTCTCCACTAGTTGAAAGAAGCTCACCTGAATAATGTATGCACTCCTCTCCTCATGTCCCCTCCTTCTCCCTTTGTACACTAAACAGAGGAAACTGCCTATTTGTTGCCAGGGCCACCTGGCTCTAGCTATAGTACTCTATGTATTTAATTTTGTCTGAGGGCCACCTACCCAGTTCCTCTGTTTAAACATTTTTTGGGTGCCACTACAGGCACTCACTCTATTTAATAATTTTCTGGGGGGGGCACCTACCTGCCCTCTGGTTTGAAAACTTTTTTGGACTGCACATCCAGGCACTCAATTATTTAATTTTTTCTGGAGCAACCCACCTCCTGCTCCTCTGGTTTGAAAACTTTTTTTTTTGGACTGCCACATACAGGCACATCCAACATTAAATGTCTCCATAGCACCTCCACCCGTATCTTTTTTAGCTGCCTCCACCACCGTTGTCTTATACAAAAGGTTCTTAAAGTGCTGGTGTTGGGGAGTAGCCTAGAGGACAGGCTTGGATTGGCGAACTCACTGCTGCGGAGCGCCACTTCCATCTCAAGAATTCCAACTACATAGTTTTAACTGCAGCCCCCTTTAACTACTACTAGTTCAATGCCTCCATACTCGGGCCCCTTATCAAACGAGCTTGGGTCCGGGCAATTTTGGGTGTTTTCCATTGCTTCCACATCAAACTTGTTAAAACTTTGGTCGCCACCACTGCTGTGTATCCACAAAATATTACTGGCAAACTCTTATCATTTACTGATATTTATTTATTTTCAGTGCTTCTCTGCAATCTAATTTCCTTCCCCTCAACCCACACAGCCACCCTCCCTCAAGCACTGACCGGAGCCGACAACACATCCAGCAATCCGGCCTCTCTCTCTCGTTCTTTTCCCGGTAACCCCTCGTCCCTTTCTTCTCCCTTCCTCTCTCCTCTTTCTCTCCCCTCCCCACCTCTCCTGCTCTCTCCCTGTCCTAAAAACAAAACACAAAACAAATCGCTCGCTCCACGCTGAGTCTTTCCCTCCCCTTGGCGACGAAAGCCCAAGGTGCACTCCAGCCCCCCATAACCCACTTCATAAAATACACTATAGCATAGTGGTTCTATTTTTAATTGTTTTTACGGAAGTTTCCTTATTAAGAGCGCATAGGGGGAACATTTGCGCTGCTATGATTGCAACTTCAGTCTCCAGCATGGCGGCGACAGATTGGTCCGCGTTCCATCTATGTTATCTTGTGCAACAACCCTGAAAATTCTGCCTACACACGTCTCCGTTTTGATAAGGGTACGATGTAGGAGGCGGTGACTAGTAGTAGAGTAAGGTCTGCAGTTAAAACTATGTTGTTGGATCTGATCTGGAGTTCCTGGTCGCTTGGGCCACGCAGCCCGTGCAGTCTTTCGGCCAATCCCCGCCCTGTCCCTCTGGCTACCTCCCCAAACGAACTTCTAAGACCGTTCTTGTATAAGAATCCAATGC
Source organism: Engystomops pustulosus (assembly GCA_019512145.1). NCBI lineage: Eukaryota > Metazoa > Chordata > Amphibia > Anura > Leptodactylidae > Engystomops > Engystomops pustulosus. The sequence continues at coordinate 60,087 of WNYA01000900.1, read as the reverse complement.
TATTCAGCGTTCTTATAGTTTTAGCGATATGGCCGGTGAGGGGAATGTAAACAGATGCCGCAATGAATTGCTGAAAATAATTGGCAAATGATCAAAAGTTTGTCCCAGTAATCTTTTGGTTGATTCACCCAGCCAGGGTGGGCTACAAAGTTCCAAAAGTTTGATTGGAACCATGAAAACAACCCCAAATTCCTCCCTACAACATGCTGTTTGATAAGGGGGACGATGTAGGAGGCAGTGAAACTAGATATTAGATTAAGGGGCGGCAGTTAAACTAGGTTAGTTGGATCTTGAGGAGGAGCTGGCGCTCCGCATCCAGGGTGAGCTTTTCGCCAATCCAAGCCCCTGTCTCTAGGCTACTCCCCCAACAGCCTTCTTCTAAGAACCTTTTGTATAAGCTCAAGTGTGAGTAGCCGTTTTTCTATAAGTTTAGGATATGGCGGGGAGGGGCTGTAAAACATGCGAAGAAGCGCTGAATTAATATTGGTAAATGATAAATTTTTTGCCATTACTATTTTGTGGATTACACAGCCAGGGTGGCGACAAAAGTTAACAAGTTTTGATGTGGACGCCATGAAAACAACCCAAAATTCCTGGCCGCACATCTCGTTTGATAAGGGACATTTATGTAGCTGAAACTAGTACTACATTAAAGTTGCCTGGGCCGTTAAAACTATGTTAGTTGCATCTTGGAATGGGCTGCTTGGCTCTCCGCAGCAGGCGAGCTTTCGCCAATCCAAGCCCGCTGTCTCTAGCTACTCTCCCCAACATCACGTCGTGAACCTTTGTATAAGATCAACGTTACTTAGCGTTCTTATGAAGTTTAGGATATGGGGTGAGGGAATGTAAACATAATGGCGCAAAGCGTCTGAAATCATATTTGGTAAATGATAAAGTTTGCCAGTATTTGTGTGGATTAACACAGCAGGGTGGCGACAATTTAACAACTTTGATGTGGAATCCATGAAAACAGACACCCAAAACTCTGCGACCCCGACACAGCTCGTTTGATAAGAGACCATCTGGGAAGCAGCATATGGACGACTTTTGGAGGTAGCTATGGCGAATGACGTGTGGAGGTAGTCAATGGACACGTGTGGAGCCACTAAAATGACGACATTGTATGACCTACTGTGATAAGAAAGTACTACGTACTTAGCAGCTCTTCAGAGGCCGATCTAATAAGTCATAGAATTAACAATAAATTTTTTACACATTATAAAAACATGAAGCATAATAACCTATAATGACCCTTAGTTGGTAGAATAATCAAAATAAACAAAATATAACACATCTAACACTGATATCAACATTAAAGAAATCTACCACTACAAGCCCACCCTTAGGCTCATTATAATATTAAAGTTGATTTAGAAGAAGAGGCCATTGATAACAAAAACATAAGAAGATACACAGTCACGGTGCCTGGATCTGGAGTAATGTCCCTGGTTTATCATGATGGATTTTGATGGTAAATCTCTTTTTAACATATAGTTTTGTTCCTCTTGAGATAGTTAAGCCTATGATAACTAAAATAATGAGAAACTAAATCCTTCACTCCCAGAAATAAGATCTTTAAATCAGAGATTTATTGCCAATCTTTTATTTATCAAATCATTTAAACTAATTGGACGCACGCGTCTACACTGCTGATATTTTGGGGGGGGTCAGCGACCACCCTAGGAGTGACATTTTTTCGAAAGGGAGCTGCGCTGCATCTGCGGAGTTCTAACCATGCGCCCCAATAATTAGATTTGTAATAGGATCTCTCATCCTGTATTCATTGTTCTGGTCAGCATCTACATCTTCGCTGCGTTGACTTTACCGCCTGATTCGGACAAACCGCGGAATCTAAAAACCAAATTGTGCGCAAGTTCACTCACATGCGAGGGAATGAAGAAGGTGAACTCAGCCGCCGAGCGGGGACGCAACACATGCGAAATTGGCGCACATCTTAGTGAATCGGGCAGCCTGCCTCCGTCGGACATTAACGGATTCGCGACGTTCAACAGGACGGTAAGTAAATGTGCCCCGATTGTCTCCTATACACAACCTAAGGTGAGTATCTCCTTAATTTCAACTCATACCCAAAATATCCACAAGGTTTGAATTGACTGTAAACTAAAATCTTAAGAACTGTGTACTTTCACATCATGCCAGCCTGCACATTATAGAGAGAAAGCAGATACATATTCTAAAGATATCTAAAATACATACAAAATAAAAATAGCAAAGTACAGCTCACCCCTGCAAACATGACGATTCGAACAGTCCTTGTGGGTGTCTGAGGAGGCTACTCATTGGATAAGTGGATCCTGTGACCTCCTGCAACTGTAGCGTGCCCAGGCCCGAAAACCAGAAGTCTGGAACACACTGAAAACTATATGTCATTTTTATTTTAGTTCTGATCCCTGGGAGTTTTCCATATTCATGGGAAACCTCTAAGGGAACCGCACAAGGGACTCAGCAAGCGGTTGGAAGCCCATACAGCGCTTGCAGCAAGTATTTCTCTAAGTATTTCATCCATATATTGTAAGTTATAACTTACTTGCACCCTGACAGAATCCTTGTGTGTCCAGGTTGGGCTTTGGTTTGGATGCATTTCAAAAAAAATGACTACTTCTACTCACATCCCATCTCATCCCCCCACCTTTTGCTCCGTTACAGCTCCTCCCTCCTGCAATGCAATGCAATGTTGTGGGCTTCTATAACCTGTCTTTAGTGAAAATGAGTCATTGGTGACAGGTTCCCTTTATCATCATACACTGTCCATCATGACGCCTGATGGTAAAATAAGGCCTATTGGTCTCGGAAATCTTTAGATGGAATTGAAAAACTGTCTAAAAATCGTATTCAAGATTTGTGGTCAATGATTCCTACTCAAATGGTCACCAGTTATAAGTGCGGGACCCCAGGTTTTCTGTCTTGGCCCACTGGTTGGCCTCACCTGGAATATGCCTCATTTTGGGCACCAGTCCATAAAAGGAGACCTAGAACTGAGAGGGTTCAAACTAGCCACACAATTAATTGGGTATGAGAGGGTGTCAGTTATGAGGAAAGATTAAAACAACTGATTTATTTAGTCTGAAAACAACTAGAGGGGACATGACAATTTATATAAATATGAATGTCCTCTAAATTATGTTGAGGTTGTTCCAGGTTAATCAAATTGTAAGACAAGGGGAGCTCTGCTGCGTCTGAGAAAACAAGGTTTAATCACTAGAGGACGGGCTGGATTTTCTACTATGATGAATATTAAATCTGTGAATAGCCAGCTAAGGGCTGGTCCATAGGGGACAGCAGAGGACTTAGAGGGTCTAATGCCTTTTTAATTAAATAACATTGTGTTATGTTATAAATATGTTTCCTCCAAACCCTTCCCTATAAAATCTCTCCTTCCTTGGTTAACCTATGGCATGGGTTTTTTTTAACTGTAAAACTTGTAATTATGTAACTATGTAAGAGTAGACTACAAAGCCTTTCTCTGCCATACCCTTCCCTGAGCCATGATAGTAACGCCCCATGACCTCCAATATGTTCCAAGGAGTTCAAAGAAGACCAATCAGTGACTAGATCTTTCTTATTGTATATATCTTAGCAGCTGTAGGAGACTTGCATGTATGAGTGTCATTAGAGGTGAAGAATTGGACCAGCAATCTTATCACAAAAATAACTCTTATCATGGGAACTTATCACTATGACCATGTGGAGTTTAGGGAAGTTGCCCGTTTATTACCCAAACGATTAATTAATGCAATTAATTCTATCAAAGACACTGTCCTTGGACTCATTCCCACCATGTTCCACATGAAATATATAAAAAGAAACATTTCAGAGGTTCAGTCCCAACATCTTAGAACCACCATGAAGTTTCTTCGGTAGCAGTCTTACTCGAGTCGCAGGTATGAATCCTAACAATCCTTAGCTCAAAGGTCTTGACATCCATTGCAAAATCTATATTTATTTTCTAACCACTTGTTTAATGCCATTTGCTACTTTTTTTCTACAACTTTTTTGTCCTTTACAACCCCACAGCGCCTACGACGATGATGATAAAATCGTTGGTGGTTTCACGCTACCAAGAACTCTGTCCCCTACCAGGCTTCTCTGAACTCCGGCTACCACTCTGCGGTGCTCTGTCAGCAACCTGTGGTCATCTCCGCCGCTCACTGCTAACAAGTCGTAAGTCCTGTTATGACCATAGAAACTTAAAATTTTAGGATATTGTTGAAAGGGGGTTTTCCATGACTGTTATACTGATTCTTATCTCGCTCCCTTCTGATGAATTGATTTCACTCAGAAATACATGGCTAGTAAACTTAAATCCATTTTTATTTAACTATTATTTGTTAAATTTAAGTTTTCTGCAAATAACGAACCTTCTCCAACTGAAATAGGGGGCCTGGGTAGGGACTTTATGTTGGGGTCAGTGTTGTTGTAGTGTCAGAGGCAGGGAGGGGGTGAGCCAATGCCGAATGCAAATCCAAACTTTTGGTGAAGTCCAGAGACCTTTTCCACAATGTTCAACATGGACCCAAGCATTGTGAGTTCAAGTCCTCAACACTAGTCCTAAGCCTTACTGAGCTTACTCCATGTTGAAATAAACAATGACCATACAGTTCCCTGATGACCTAGTGTAATGGCTATGAGCAATTACGGGAACAGTCTGAAGAGTGTGTTCTAAGTAGGCCTAGAGTGTTAAGGTTTTGGTGTGAAGCATTAAAAAAAAGCATGCGACTTCTCGGTGCTGCTCACTCACTCCTCCACTCCTTAGCCCCCATTTTGTTCTCCTGTAACACTTCTCCCTCCTCGACTGATGTCAGCACACCAGGCTGTCCTTTGTCCCTGGTTAGAGAAGGAGCAGAGGTAGAGTTGTACAGGGGCACAAAGGTAGGAGCTAAGAGCTAAGCTAAGAGCTGGGAGTGGCAGCCCAAACAAGTCATTGTGTTTTTTTTAAATGCATCCAAACCAAAGAAACTTGGGACTCAGACAGGATTCTGTCAGGGCGCAGGGAAGTTATAACAAACTATTATTTGTAATGCTAAATCCTCAGAAAAGGCAGAAGACATTGTTGGATCTTTAGTGAGATCATAAGACAACCAAAGCACATTGCATGATAAAGCAAATTATGAATATTAATAGAGTATAGTAAACTCAATTTTCTAGTAAATAAAAACATTTATTTTTAACAATTAAAAAACCAATTCAAAGAATTAGAGTTTGCAACAACACTAAAATGGGACAAAGGATCACCAGTACAATATAACTAAACAGTGGTGGGTCAGGTTTTATTGTGCCAACATGAAGTTGGTTCCTGAAGTTAAAAATAAAAGTAATAGGCAAAATCTTTAAATTGATCCAAGTTCCTATGTTTTGAGAAACACCTGATGTTAGATGTTTAAGTTAAAAAACATTTTGGGTTCTAGGGTTGGTGTTTACTATTGGTCCTAGGTAGACCAAGTGAACCAAAAAATTATAACTATTCTAAACTTATGGTTCAGGAGCAATTCAAGTTCGTCTTGGAGCACAACATCGAAACCAATGAAGGTACCGGAGCAGTTCATCTCCTCCGCCAAGGTCATCAGACATGGAAGCTACAACTCCAGAACCTTGGACAATGACATCATGTTGATCAAGCTGTCCACCCCCGCCACCATAAACTCCTTGTTAAATCTATTGGTCTTCCCTCTGGCTGTGCACCTGCTGGAACCACCTGTCTGATCTCCGGATGGGGCAACACCCTCAGCAATGGATGTAAGTCACAATCTTACAAAATGCATTCTTACAAGAATATGTCCCCTAAGCTCTATAGGCCAAATGAAGATGATTATACCACACCACCTCATTTTTTTCTTTTGTTTTTTTTAGCCAACTATCCTGACCTCCTCCATGCCTGAATGCCCCCATCCTGACCACTGCCCAGTGTACCGGAGCCTACCCCGGAGAGATCACCGACAACATGATCTGCGTTGATACCTGGAAGGTGGCAAGGATTCCTGCCAGGTAAATTTCAATTTATTAAATTATTTTATAATGCATCCTGGTGGGGTACATGTACAACTAGACTTGGTGGTCACAGTGGCCTTTCTGAGGCACAGATCTAAGCATTTACTATAATTATTCAAGCAATCTATCAAAGATGTTATTGCATATGGAACAGTCAATCTGGCAACTTCATCTAGTAAATATCACTTGCACTTTGCTGTGCGACACACAGTAGCAACCACTACACATCATGGACTGTCACTGCAGACCAACTCCATATTGTCCATGTGGCCTGTTATAGCCACACCTGTACACTTGCTGTACACTCCATAAAGTTTGCTAAACTCACCAGTAGGGACACATCAGGACCATATATGATCCCTAATAGCAACTTCATATGGATCCCATTGTAGTTCATCTGAACACTGAAGTCATCTGCTGTTGCCACCTTCATGGAATCTATAATAATGTTTTTCTACTCACCTCTTCTTAGGGTGACTCTGTGGACCCGTGTCTGCAATGGACAACGGCAGGGTATTGTCTCCTGGGGAGATGGCTGCGCCTACAAGAACTATCCTGGTGTCTACACCAAGGTCTGCAACTACAACACCCCTGATCTCCAGCACCACTGCCGCAACAAGAAACTTCAACGGCCATCAACCACTCGGCCCTATAAAACACAAAATGTCTAATTGCCCTTTAAAATTGAATTTCACTTATAATGGTTTCAATGTCTCTTTGTATTCAATACAAATCTAAGACTAAACAACTGTGTGGATAATCATGATGCAGAAACGATAAGTATGAACTAGATAAAGGTTGTGATAAAATGATCTGCTTGGTAATCTGTGTATTTGGTAAGTAATTGGTAGTGATGGAAAACAAGAGGGTCGTCATTAATGGCACATTGACAGTTCAGGTTGACATTACCAGTGAGGCCACAGGGGTCATATTTGGGGCCACTTCTTTTTAATATTTTTATTATTAGGGGTTGTGCCCTTTCAGCAAATAATTGATATAGTTTGTGTAAGGAAAAGTTATACAATTTTCCAATGTACTTTCTGTATCAATTCCTCACAGTTTTCTAGATCTCTGCTTGCTGTGATTGTGTAGAAAGCAAATAGTATTACCACACTCTACACCTAACTCAACGGGGGCCAGAAAATCCACAGGCGGCGGCAGATCCCACAACCCTAGCAACAACACGAGAAAGCCAACACACCAGTCCCAAGACAAATCGAAACCACCATTAACAAATACCAAGAGCACAGAGAGAACCCCACAAACCAAAAAAACAAAGAAAAACACAAAAACAACAGCGAAGAAGGCCAGCGCGGCCCCCCAAGCACCAAACAGTACTGATCCCGTAGGTCCCCAGCCCCCAAAGAAGAAACGAACAAACAAGCGGAACCGACGGAAACCCAAATGAAGGCCAACCAAGACGCATCGAAAACGCCAACACCAAGGAAGGAAACATAACACAGACGGAAGGAAGTAACAGAAAAGGCGACTGGGATCCTTAGCCTTAACAAGAAAGACAATAAAAACTTGCGAGGAAACGGGACTCGCACTCAAACGGACTGACCAACCCTGCACAAAATGGAAAACGCAACAAAGAACGGCCAAAAAAGATCCTGAAGGAAAAGTAGAGCCCCCCAGGGGCGCTACCGCATCTCCCCCTACGGGGATTTATTTCCAGTGGATAGGAATCTACCATGGACAACACAGGTCGTGTTATATCAGAGAGTAATCAGAGCTGTGTTAATAACAAGCCATGCACCTGTGGACCATGGACTAGAGTTTCTGCTTGCACTGGAAGTGACACATAGAAGCTCTATGAAGGACAACAACAGAGATTGGAACACTGTGAGTTATGATACAGAAGTAAACTTGGAAAAATTGTATTAAACTTTTTTCATTACACAAACTTTACAATTTATTTGCTGAAGTGGACACCACTTTACTTAAAGAGGGATTACACGCATTTTCAATTTTTGCAGATGATAATAAGCTCTGTACAAGTATAAATACAGAAGAGTAGTGCTAATACACTAAAGAGTGATTTGTGGAAGTTATGCACTTGGGGTCGAAGAATGAAAATTATATTGGTTAAACAATAATTATTGATTAAACTGCAGCTAAAAGACTGTAGAAAAAAAAACAGCTAAGCGGGAGGACCATATTATAAAAGTACAATTACCGAACGGGCGGTATCAACAAGATCGTCCAAGATCTTTTTATACCTAGGCCTGTGACCAGGCAAGGGGCATTCGCTACACCTAGAGGAGAGGCGGCTATCCATCACCATAGACAGGGGATCTTCCTATCACCAGAGGAGAGGAGGTTCTACCATTTCTAGACAGGGGTATCTCTACAACTAAAAGAATTACGCTTTACCATCACCAGGAGAGAGAAGAGGGCATCCTCTTCGCCTAGGGAGTGAGTCGGTGTCTACCATCGCCATAAAACAGGGCCCTCCTCTACACCTTAGAGGAGTAGTGTTCTACCATCACCATAGAACAAGGACATCCTCTACATCTAGAGGAAGGTGGTTCTAACCTTACCATTGACAGGGGGCATCCTCTAACGCCTAAGGAGATGCGGTTTCTACCCACGCCATAGACAGGGGTCATCCTCTACACCTAGAGAAAGGGGTTCTACATCACCATCAGCAGGGGGCATCCTCATCCCCTAGAGGAGATGCGGTTCTACCATCACCATTAGAGGAAATCCTACTACATTCTGGAGGAGAGGTGGTTCTACTATCACCATAGACAGGGGGCCATCCTCTACACCTAAAGGAGAGACATATCACTATCATCATAGACAGGGGCATCCTTCTACACCTAGGGAGAGACGTTGAACCATCATCTAGACGGGGGTCCTCCTTACACACCTAGAGGAGAATATAACCATCATTCATAGATCAGGGGGCATCCTGGCTCCACCTAGAGGAGACGTATCACCATCATCATGACGGGGCATCCTCTCCACCTAGAAGAGAAGTATCACCATCATATGACAGGGGCATCCTTCCACCTAGAGAGCGACGTATACCATCATCATAGACGGGGGCATCCTCTCCGCCTAGAGGTAGATGGCGATCTACCATCACCATCGAGACAGGGGCATCCTCTAACCTAAGAAGGAACATTACACCATCACCATAGAACAGGGGGCATCCGCTACAACCTAGAGGAGATGTATCACCATCCATAGACCAGGGGCATCCTCTACACTAGAGAGGAAGGCGATTCTACCATCCATAGACAAAGTTCCGTACTGTGAGAGCAGGTGAGATATGGAACTCTCTGCCCCGAAGATGTTGTAATGGCTGATACATTTGAACATGTTCAAGAGGGGCCTGGAGTGCCCTTCTGGGAGCAACATATACATTACATATGAGGAAATAATTTTTGGTTAGTATTTCTGTTAATTCACGGGAGTCAAATCACCATATAGGGGTCGGGAATGAATTTTTTTCCCTGCTTTTGGCCAATCCGCTCAAAGGTTTTGTTGCCTTCGTCTAGTCAAATTAATATCATGTATAGTTGGACTTGATTGGACTGATGACTTTTTCCAACCTTTTTTCCTATGATACTGGTCGGGGCCACGCAACAATAACCAATATAACTCTACTCTGACCTTATAAATATAACATATATTATCTGATATATATGATCTTGTTATTTTAAGCTGGATTACAAAGTCCCACCAAGAATCTTAATGATAATATCTTAGGGCAGACTTATTCCGCGAAAGCTGTGTTAGAGTAAGAATGTCTTAGTTTCCTCTTTAAAATATTCATGACACTGTATAGTGAAGGTTAGCTGTCGTAATTGGTTGGCATGAGCAACTAACACATTCTTACTGCTTAGAAAGCTTTATAAGTTCCAGTTACTTTCAAGATCATGGTATACCGTGCATCTTGCTTGTATTAGGCATGAGATACGCTCCTATGGCGTCATTATATACAGGCGCTTATGTTCCTGGCATATGAACACGATTGTCTCTGTTTTTCTGATCAAACCTTTGTGTTAGCGTACAACACGGGGTTGCTCTTGCTCATTGCTGATGAAAAACGAGGCTTGGTACCGTGGAAAACCAGGTAAGGCTTACAGTATGCGCTGTTGAGATTTGCCGGTCACTTCGGATCTGTAGTACGTGTGCGTTAACGTTGAAGCAATTTGTTATGGTCCACACAAGGCTGTATAAAGCGTGATAATGATTTTGAGGTCAGCTTCATGCACTGTGGTCTTGCCCAAATAGGAAAAATGCATCCATTGGTTGTATAGATGAAAATTTCCAGTTGAATAACCTTAGTTCCCAATGCGCACCAGATGTAACTATTCTGTCCCTGTGCCTACGGAGAGTGTAGGGAGAACCATCTTGGGCTGAAACTCCCTCCATACAGCGGTTGGTCACTGTATATACAAAGTGGAAAAAAAGTCTACTCTTTATGTTTTGATTTGTGGGCCTTTTTTATAAAGGTAAATTGATATTGTATCTCCGGCTACCAAACAAGATCATATATGATTAAATTATATATACTCAGTAGGTCCATTTAAATGACAGTTATATTGGTTTTATAGGTGTGGGGCCCGAAAGTGACTTTCATTTTTTTTAACATTTTTGTATCTGTTTGTGCTACTTTTTTTTTAATGCGATTTCCAAAGATTGTGTTGGAGGCTCTTGGTATTGCAAAACACATTACAATTTCTTATTCAACAACTTTTGATATTTTACATACACATTACGGAAAACACCTCCCCATATTGGGATGGTAGAATTTACATCTATTGTTATATTATGAGTCAAACCAATAGACAACAAGTACCCCCTCCAAACAACAAAAGACAATAGGAGTTAACCAGAAAGATAGCACCTCGTTGTTCAAATGCTGTAGGGGTGAGCAATTTAACTGTTAGTGAACCAGAAGGAGACTACTGGGTGTGGTGTATAATCATACTACTGTAGCAAGAAAAGAACGCTTGTTCAGACAGAAAATGGCAATCAGCACGGCTACTGCCTGCACTCGCTGACGATAGTACCAGTCATATAGCATGTATTAGAGCAAACCATCAGTCCAGTCTATCCCCAAATTATATATTATTCTCTTATTTCCATGGCTGTACATGGCTCCTAAAAGACTGAGGAGCCATCAAGGACACTGGGGTGCACATTACTAGGACTTGTGTCCAGTTGTTCAGATTTGGACTTTCTACATTCTTTAGGTGTAACTTCATTTGCACAGTAAATTAAGAAGTGTGTGACCACATGTTGTGTCCACGTGACCTTTTGTGGTCCATAAATGCAACACAAATAGGGCCGTTTGGTTCTCAGTCGGACCATGCGCCGATCTTTAAATGCACGTCTGTCACAGCCCTATGGTGAAGATTTGTACCGTCGGGTTCCGTTGCAGGGACGCGAAAGATTCATTGAGTTCGGAGCACAATCTTAGTGAACTGTTCCACCAAGTATTATACAAGAAGAGCACTTTTAGAGTGCAGTTTCTTACATTCTTAGTAAATGGCTCACTGAGATTCTTGCGATACTCCTTGGTCATTCACTATATTCCACAGGATCTGAAAGACAGATTCCACTAGATGGAATGTATAGCGTATTTTTGTATATATAATATGTGTCGAGAACGAACACTCCAGAGATTGGACTCCCTCTTAGTTTTTAATCTGAGCAGATGATCTAGGAGTCCATTTTAGGTGGGACATTTCAGATACGCTAGATACAGGAACAAGGGGATGTTGGATGAGATTCTGGGAGTCACAGGCTCTAGCCCTGTCAGGTTTATTAACAATAAAAAAATTCCAAAATTGGTTTTAAGGTGTAGATGTGAGATTCGTGGTGGCAGTGAGTGAGAGGAAATTGGCTAATTTATAATTGGTAAAACTACCACATCCTGCTCTGATGCAGGGGAGGATCTAGAGTCCAATCTTAAGGGAAGGTAATAGGACTATTGTAAAAACATCCTGTATGAGTATTAATGATGTTCCCTGTGGTCGCTTGGTAGCTTAACCTTATCTAAAGGAAATCTCATGAGGAATCTACATGAGCTGTGGAGTGATGGTGATTCCTCCTGCTGCCTCTCTCCTAATCCTGTAATTAATACTCCTGGATCCTAACCGTACTTGTAAAAAAACTTATTTTAGGCATATGTAAAGTTAACTACAGAGGCACTGGTGTATACGACGTCCTGGCCGGGCACGGGTACGATAAGGCTACTCCTATCCACAGTAGTCTTTGTCAAGTGAAGCACTAAACCTCACGAAAACACTCCTTTAAATACACTGTGGTGAGGCCAAACTTTTTTTTCATCTACGTTGGTATGTTCTGTGATGAAGACTTGATCTATGGCTTTATGAGTTAGCACCACTCTATGGGATTTTGTGCTCGCTCTATTTGTTCTGTCCACAGTATCTCAAGTAAAACATCTCGGTCCAGGACTGTCAGAATATGCCCAATGTCATCTTCAAATTATTCCTGGTGATGAGTATGTCCTACATTTTTATCAATAACCAAACTAATCTGGAAATTTAGGGTATACTAAATCATTAAGATGTGTACACTTTTCACGCACCAATCTGAAACATTTACTAAAGGAGGCCTATTAATAGATCAAATCCTACAACATACAGGCTATAAAATTATTTTATAAGTGCACAAAAAAAAAGAAAAAATAGCAAAATACAGCTCACCACCTGACACATTCTAAGGTTTAGCAGTATAAGTTTCCAACCAGCCGGTGTGGTTTCCAAAAGGTGCAGTGGGGAAAGCCTGTTGAACCTCCCAGGGGTATCTATTGTCAGTCGGGCATACCGCCGTCCCGTTCTCTTTGGAAAGAAGAGAGGTGTACCATCCTCCATCCATAGAAAAAACGCGTACCACACCGCCCCACATGCCACCATTGGCCATCTATAGGGATGTATATGGAAACCCCATCTAGGGGTGTTAAAAATTAAAAAAACAACACTACTCCACTTTTGAAGAACTTTTTTGTCTTTTTGTTTAGTTCTCACCCCAGGAAGTTTTCCATATTCTGGAATAACTACAAAAACATTGATGCTGCAATATCCCTCCAGCTAGCCTTTTGCGCTCTGGGCCGGATCAGCGGGGCCCGCAGTACCTGAGTGAGTGGCGGTTGTTGGTAGCATAGGCACGCTAGTGTCACGGTGCTTGGTAGGGACCGAGGGCTGTCGACACGCCTGGCAGTCTCGCAGCAGGGTGGTGTTGAGCAAGAAATGTCTGAGGGTAGAGGCAACCCTTGGTGTGTCTAGAGTATGGGTCGTGTGGTGGACAGGGTGCCCGTCGTGAGATGGCAGCTTATAGCAGGACAGACCAGACGGAGGGCAGAGGTTGAACAAAAACAACTTACAGTTCTTTATTGAACCGACAGGAACCGCAGCAACGTTCCTTAACAATGGTGGCCGTACGAGTCAGTTGGAGGGAGAACAGGAGTGATCATCAGCCTGCGATAAAGGGCAGTGCTGGGAGATAGCTGTGTCCTAAAAGGCTGCTTCAGCATTTCCTGGGTTTTTGCTTCAGTTCACCCTTGGAAGGTAGGACTGATACCCCGTTCCCTCTCTCTGTCTAAACTCACGCTTGTGTCCTGACTGGCTAGTCTCTCTCTGACTGAATCCTGTCAGGACTCACTTCTCTCTGAACTGAGTTGGAAATCCCAACCGTCACTTTTCTCAGCTCTTGGTCCATTTGGTGGTACTCCTCCAATTAACATCCCAGCTTAACAATACATTAGGATAATATGGTTTGGATGACACATTTACATCACGTAAGCAATTAACTCTGCCTTACAGCATGATCACCACTTGCAGAGTTCATCTGTGTTATCTAGGTTAGTGTAGTGAACATGCTGTGAGGCTATCAGACCCTACACACGGCTTGCAAGCTCGGTGGGGACATATTGAAACACAGTCTCTTGCTTGCAGTCGGCTTTTGTTGCACTGCCTATAGCTTTTCCTCGTAGACCATGACAGTGACAGCCCCCATGGCCTCCAATATGTGTCCACGAGTCACAGAAGAACCAATAATTTCATGAGTAGTCAGTGACGGCGACCTTCTTCTCGTAACATAGTAGCAACTTGGAGACCTGACATGTTATATATAGGGTCATATAGTGTGAAGTATTGGACCAGCAAATATTACTACAAAAATAAACTCTATCATGGAAGTAGTCTTATGACCATGTGGAGTTAGGGACGTTGTCTGTATTTTATCCAAAATCAACTAAATGAATGAATTAATTTTGATCAGTGACACTTGTCCTTGGACTCATTCCACCATGTCCATTCAAATATATAAAAAGAAACAATTTCGAGGTTCAGATCCAAACACTAGAAGAACGCACCATGAAAGTTTCTTCTGGAGCAGTCTTATCGAGATCGCAGTGTAATCTCCTAACAAGGCTGAGCTCGAAGGTGCTTGAAAGTCCATTGCAAATCTATAAAATCCATTCTCAGCCACTTTGCAACGCAAAATTTGCTCATTTTTGGGCCAAATTTTTTTATACACTCTTTTTTCCCTTTTTTTTTCTTCAGGTCCTCGAAGATGATGATAAAATGTGAGGGGGGGTTTTCCCACCTGCGCAAAACGCTGTCCCCTACCAGGCTTCCCTGACTCTGGCTACCACTTGTGGGTGGCTCGCTGGTCAGCAACCTGTGGTGATCTCCCGCCGCTCATGCCTAAAGGTTCGGGTAAGTCCTGTTTGATGTACATAAAACGTGACATTTAGGATAATTTAAAATAGGGTTTCCACAGACTTATATGATGTCTAATTCTCAAGCTCCTTATCTAGATGAAATTGATGTTTAACAAATAGATCATAGCTGCAGTAAACTTAATCCAGTTTTAATTGAACTATTTCATAACATTTTTTGTTGTTCATGTTCAAGTTACAAGAACTTAGACTTCTTTACCACTAACGTTGTGGCCAGTATGTCCTTAGTTGGGATGAGACAACCTATTAAGATTGGATTTCGGCTGAGTTTGAGTGTTAAGATCGGGGATAGGAAGGGTAAGGGCAATGCCGAATCACATCCCAGTTCGGTGCTGCAGTTCAGGGATCTGAACTCACAATTCCAACATGGATCCAAACATTGTGAGTTCAGGTCCGCTCATATCACTATCTTTTTGGCCCTTCTGAGTTTACTCCAGATGTTGGAATGACAAGACAATGACCATACACGTCCCTGATAACGCTATGTGATGGCATAGAACCATGGACGGTCTCTGACAGGCATTGCATCATTATCGTTCCATCGTCCCATAGTGTAGCGAGCTTTCCACAGTAAGACTAGAGGTTTACCGCCCTTATTAGAATTTTTGGGGCATATCAATTGGGGAGGTAGACTGATACAATGCAATTGTGGGACTACTCCATTAATAAAGAAGACTAAGTCATCAACCAAAAATATATTAAATTGTATAAAGAGAATATAACGTTAGTAATACAGATATTGTAAAACTTTTAATTTTTCCAGGTAAATAAAAACATATATTTTTAAACAATAATAAAAATTAATTCAAAAAGGATCTAATTTTCAGCACAAAGTAAAATGGGAAAAAAGGATATCTAATGCCTATAACAATCTAACTGACCATAAACAGGGGGGGGTTTGGTTTTAACAGTTACCCAACATGATGGTTGATTCTGAAGTTGTTAAACTAATACACCTGATATAAATGCAAACAATGTTTAGTACAAAGATAAAAATACCACATAAAATTTTTGTTTAACCGCTAGGGAAGATTCTCTTGTACACAGCCCTCCCCTGCTTTTATCTATCCGCATTATAGGAGTTTTCCTCCCACTAAAGAAAATTCTCAATTTTATCCCCGAGTATGTTTACACAAAAGATAATTCTACCCCTTACTTTACCAATTTAACTCAATGTATTATGTTTTTAGCTAAACTATAACTCTCAGTGATGGTCCGTGTAAGATTCTAGATTGTAAGTGTGGGGACTCTACTAAGCAGACCCACTTCATGATCCCCTCTGTGCTATGAGATTTGTGTGCTGACAATGGGCTTAATTATCAAGGTCCCGGGTACAAGGTTACAGGACTTATCATTTAGCTTACTAAACATTTACTAGTATGCGACACAGAGAACTCCAGACTGATGAGAGATCGAGACAGTTCAGAGTGAGATGAGAGATCGCAGATGCATTAAAACACACAGACACTCTCAGTTTCTGCTAAATTCTGAGCTATAAAAACATCACAGGTCGTCATCCCTATAAATATGTCTCACTTGGCCTGTAGACTTGAAGCATCTCGATCACTACCGCGCTGGCCGACCAGGAAGTTGTGTATGGTAACTCATCTTGGAATGCAGGTATAGGACTGCAGCCAAAGCAGAAAGGAGAACGATTTTACATGAAAGAATCTGCCCTGCCAAAACTTATGGTCAGGTAGTCGCAGTGGTGACCAAAATTGAACACCAGTGACTGATAGAGAACGGGTTTAGAATTATATTTTTTTGTAAAAATGCATATTTTTGGTTAAACAAGATTAGAGTACAAGGGATGAAACTGTTTGGGTCTTATGCATTAGAGTAAGTCGCAAAGTGAATTAATTACTAATCTTAACATTATTTTCAGGGCATTCAGTCCTCTTGGAGAACACAACATCGAACTCATGAAGGTACCGAGCAGTTCATCTCCTCCGCCAGGGTCATCAGACATGGAAGCTACAACTACCCAAACCCTGGACAATGACATCATGTTGATCAAGCGTCCACCCCCGCCACCAAACTCCTATTTAAAGCTATTGGTGCTTCCCTCAAAGCTGTGCACCTGCTGAACCACCTGTATGATCTCCGGATGGGGAAACACTTCACCAGTGGATGTAAGTCAACATTCTTACAAATGTATTGCCTTGAAAGACAATGGTCCCATATTGCTCTATAGGCCAATGACGATGATTGATACCACCTATTTTTTGATTTTGCTTTTTTGATAGCCCAACTATACCTGACAATCCTCCATGCCTGAATGCCCCCACCTGAGCACTGCCCGTGTACCAGCGCCTACCCCGGAGAGATCACCAACAATGATCTTGTTGGATACCGGAAGGTGGCAAGATTACCTGCAGGTAAATTTCAGTTATTTACAAATTTTTAATCTATGCATCATGGTGGCTAGGGAAACAACTAGGCGCAAGACTGTGGTAAGCCTAGCAGGGGTCTTTTGAGGCATAGAATCTAGCCAGTACCGTTTACTCATAAGCATCTCTAAGATGTCCATGGCACTAAGTGTGATTGTATAATCTCTTCAAACGGTCATACTGCTATATGGTAATCACTGCGTTCTAACAATTGAGTAGTTTCAAATGGGAACAAGTCATCAGTGTGGTAAGCAACCCGGGAACTGTACAGGCAACAACTTGAGACTGATGACCAGCATTCTCTAGGTAAGATCATCCGGAAGCCTCTCCAGTACTGCGCCCAATGACGTATAGTGAGAAGCAACAGGCAAAACTCCTTTGATATCTTATATCAAGTATCTGTGTACTTCCTGTCATATGTGTGCTCGTAACACTATAGTAGCAACACAGTCTAAACGTCTATAGAATGGCTCACTGCAGAGGACCCCAACCTCAAGCTGCGAGTTCCATGTGCGCGACACTTTCTGTAATACTCCAAAAGTTTGTCAAAAACTCCTGATATGGCCAGATCACCGTATATATGATCTTTTCACAACCACAAACTGGAGCTCATTAGGGGGGGGGGGGGGTGGGGGGGGGGGGGGGGGGGGTAGGGGTTGATTATGATCTACGAAGTTCTAGTCGTGTTGCCACCACCATGTGAATCTCACAATAATATTTCTTCTCCTATCTTCTCAGGGTGACCTGGTGACCGCTGGCTGCAATGACAATGCATGGTATTGCTGTCTCCTGGGGGATAGCGTGTGCCCTCAGGAACTGAATCCGGTGTCTACCCAAGGTCTGCAAACTCAAGCCCTGGATCTCCAGCACCACGCCGCTAACTAGAAACTTTATAAACGCCAGTTACTACTTGGCCCTTTGACATCACATCAATAAATGTGTAATTGCCTTTAAAAAATTGCATTTCACTAATTATTGGTGATGTTTCAGTGTCTCTTGGTTTCTCATTACATATTTTACCCATAAGCATCCACTACTAATCACTTACTACTAAGGCTTATATTCACATACTGGTATGAGAACAACGTCATAAGTCCCCGCATAAGACGGTTAAAAGGTTCACTGTGTGTCCGATCAGGTTCGGTGCGGTTTCCAGCACAAATGCTGGTACAGTACCGTCCCGCCAGCGGAAGAAGAAAGAGATAGGACATGTCCAGTATCTTTCTCCGGAATATGGCACGCTGAACCATACAAACCTATGGAGATGGGTCGGGGGACGCACTCACCGTCTTCCCCTCTCCCAGCACCATCGTGTGCCCCGCTGTGCTCGGTACGACAGGCATCATTGTGTGAATGTAGCTATGAGATTTAAAACTACTGTGAATAATCTGATGCAGAATTATAAGTGTGCAAGATCTAAAAGGAATCACACGGGTAGTAATTGTTATCATGTGCAGGCATGGACATGTTAGTAGTCCACAATATGGCTATCATTTTAGACAATCATGGCAAATAATCACTATGGTCCACGATGGATTCCTGGCATTCGATATATTGGGAATGCCTAAGCTAATAGCAACGAAACATTGTAATGGGGACTGAGGCAACAAAAAGATCGAACACAGAACGAGAGACCCAATCAGATGGTCCTTAACTATTACTCTGAAAACCACCCTAAGTGGCTCCCAGTAACTGGGCAATTGTCGCTGCTTAACTCTAAAATAATACAAGTAACTAGACAAGAAAAACAAACAATAAGAAAAGTCACATTAAACCGAGGCTTAACACTAGAGGTGACAACAAAGTACCAAATGGATAACAATAGGAATAACCAGAAAGCAGGCCAAGAGTCGAGGATACCTAGATATCATAGCATTAACTCGGTTACTCATGTATGATAAATTTGCAAATCTTACTGAAACACTGATGTGCAATCGACAATTAATTTTCATCATTAAAGTTGAATCATGACCTTCTTCAGGCAACCAGTATTCATGGTGGGTTAAGGACAAATTGATAGGGAGTAGAAAAGAGACGGCCCCTGGTGAGATCATGAAGATCTAAGAAACGTGTAACAAGACTGCTCAGGTAGCAGAGGGCTACCTAATGTCAGAATCCTAGTTCAATTCTGATAGGATGAGATGAGAGCGTGGTGCATAATCAATATTCTGCTACAAGAAATAGAAGCAGTGTTCAGATAAAACAATACAATCAAGCCTCCACGGCCTTGCTGTCCATGAAGAAGCCTAGACAAATATCACCCAAACCACTTTATCTTTATATATTATCAGGCACCGATATACTACTAATATACTGTTCTCATTTATTGAAGGAGCAACCTGAGTCAGCTAATCCAAATAATATATTATTTACATGGACATCAACAGCCCCCGAGAAGGAAAGTCAAGTGTGGCGCATCAAGTGATTACATGGACCACTAGATTTTCTGCGATCACTTAGTCAATCATTCCATATATCGACAAGATCTCAGAGGACCTTAGTTGGGACATTCATTGTATTTTTGTGATATACAATCAGTGGGGGTGATGTGCTCATGTTTTTTGTTATTTTGGGTTTGTTGGGTGCAGTAGTTTGGTGCATTGGTTGTGCAAACTCACTTGACAATAGAACAATAGTTAAACTGCAACAATGGAACTGACTTCCTGGTTTACGACTTAAACTACTCATAGCTGGATGCCTCTTAGTTTTTAAAGTCAAAAAAAAGCAATGTTTCCACCCACAAAATTAGCTATATTCTAGGGTTATTATCTTTTGTAATAATATTTAACTCTGTGCATGTTAGACCCCAATTAAAAATTAGTGTAGGCTACCGTGCTTTACAGTAAGCAAAGAGCGTTTCTTCTAATATCAGCGTTTTTGAATACAATCTACAATTTTACTTTTGGTGCTGTTTTTGGCTAGTTCTATTAGGGGTTTGATTTGAATTAGGCACAGTCTTCTGATTTATTTTTCTTTACGTTTATTTCTTTTTATAACTCAAAGTCATCTGGCAAAGCAGTGTGCTTTCAGTGTAGGCTAGAAAATAGCGATAGGAGAACCCCAATGGCTTATTTAGGCCTACAATAGCATTATATTTTCCTTTTTTTTGGTTTGCTTGTGGCTGGGCTTGCTGGCACTAGTAGTGCAGCTAGTACCATATTGTGAGTATTTTGCAGGGAGACTTGCTACCGTTGTGTTTAGCTCTTAGTGACACACATATCCACCTCAAACACCGAAGTGGGACAATTTATTAGGGGTTTGATTTGAATTAGGCAGAGTCTGCTGATTTTTTTTTTTACGTTTATTTCTTTTTATAATTCAAAGTGTTCAGGCACAGCACAAAATCGAGTTGTGTGCTGTCAGTGTAGGTTAGAAACTAGCCATAGCAATAGGATAGCATTGTTTTGTTTAAAAAAAAAAAAAAATTAAAGTTTACACTTTAATTTGGAAAATGTTTAACCCGAGGGCTAGGGGCAGAGGTCGAGGGCGTGGACGTCCAACTACTGCAGGGGTCAGAGGCCGTGGTCCGGGGCGGGGTGAGACACCACCTGCTGATGAGGCAGCAGGGGAACGCCGCAGACCTACACTCCCTAGGTTCATCATGTCTCAAGTTACTGGGACTCATGGTAGAGCACTGTTGAGGCCAGAACAGTGCGAAGAGGTGATGTCGTGGATTGCGGACAATGCTTCTAGCCATTTGTCCACCAGTCAGTCTTCCACGCAGTCCACCCATGTCACCGAAATCAGCACTCCTCCAGCTCCTCCACCTTAGCCCCCTTCCCCCCAGTCTGCCCTCTCCCAGCAAAATTTGGCATTTGAACCGGCATACTCTGAGGAACTGTTTTCTGGACCCTTCCCATAGTCACAAACCACTTGTCCGGTTGCTGCTGAGCTTTTTTCCGATGCCCAGGTTTTCCACCGGTCGCAGTCTGTGGGTGATGATGACATTATTGACGTAGTGGAAGAAGTGTGTAAAGAGGTGTCGGACGATGAGGAGACACAGTTGTCAGACAGTGGTGAATTTGTTGTCAGGGCAGGAAGTCCGAGGGGGGAGCAGACTGAGGGATCGGAGGATGATGAGGTGACAGACCCAAGCTGGGTTGATAGGCTGGGTGAACTCAGTGCTTCTGAGACGGAGGCGAGTCCTATAGCAGAACAGGTTGGAAGAGGCACTGGTAGTCAGGTCAGTCAGCTTCCTCAAGTCTACAATGAGGAGTGGACGTGGATGTCTGATATCTGTCAGGTGCTGAGTAACTTTGAGGAGTCAACACAGATGGTCAGTGGCGATGTTGGCGAGACAGAAGGGAGGAGAATGTTGGCGAGAGAGAAGAGGGGACCATTGTTCAGTGGGTTTCAAAGCTGGACATGTGGCACGAACTGGCGCTGTACGTCTTGGAGGATCTTGCCTGCCCTGCCGCTAGCATGTTGTCCGAGCGGGTTTTCAGTGCAGCCGGTGGCATCATTACCGATAAGCGTACACGCCTGTCGATTGACAGCGCTGACAGGCTGACGCTTATCAAGATGAATAAAGCCTGGATTTCTCAGGATTTCCATTCTCCACTAGGTGAAAGAAGCTCAACCTGAATAATGTATGCACTCCTCTTCCTCATTGTCCTCCTTCTCCTCTTTGTACACTAAAGCAGAGGAAACTGCCTATTTTTTGCCAGGGCCAACTGGCTCTAGCTATAGTACTCTATGTATTTAATTTTTCTGGAGGGCCACCTACCCAGTCCTCTGTTTTAAACAATTTTTTGGAGTGCCAAATTACAGGGACTCAAAATCTTTATTTAAATTTTCGGGAGGGCCACCTAACATGCCTCTCTGGTTTGAAAACTTTTTTTGGACTGCCACATACAGGCACTCAATTTATTTAATTTTTCTGGAGCACCACCTACCTGCTCCTCTGGTTTGAAAACTTTTTTGGACTGCCACATACAGGCACTATCCAAATTAAATTGTCTCCATAGCAGCCTCCACACGTAGTCTTTTTAGCTGCCTCCACACGTTGATCTTATACAAAAGGTTCTTAGAAGTGCTGTTTGGGGAGTAGCCTAGAGACAGGGGCTTGGATTGGCGAAAGCTCACCTGGCTGCGGAGCGCCAGCTCCATCTCAAGATCCAACTAACATAGTTTTAACTGCAGCCCCTTTAATCTACTACTAGTTCAATGCCTCCATACATCGTCCCCTTATCAAACGAGCTGTGTCGGGCAGAATTTTGGGTTGTTTTCATGGCTTCCACATCAAACTTGTTAACTTTGTCGCCACCCTGCTGTGTAATCCACAAAATATACTGGCAAACTTTTATCATTTACTGATATTATTTCAGTGCTTCTTCTGCATCTATTTACATTCCCCTCACCCCCCCATAACCCAAACTTATAAGAATACTACTATAGCATAGTGGTTCTATTTTTAATTGTTTTTACGGAAATGGTTCCATGATTAAGAGCGACAGTATGGGGCATCAATATTGCGCTGCTATGATTGCAACTTCAGGTCTCCAGCATGGCGGCGACAGATGGGCCGCGTTCCACTATGTATCTGGTGAAACACCTGAAAATTCTGCCTGACACAGCTCGTTTGATAAGGGGACGATGTATGGAGGCAGTGAACTAGTAGTAGATTAAAGGTGCTGCAGTTAAAACTATGTTAGTTGGATCTTGAGATGGAGCTGGCGCTCCGCAGCCAGGCGAGCTTTCGCCAATCCAAGCCCCTGTCTCTAGGCTACTCCCCAAACAGCACTTCTAAGAACCTTTTGTATAAGATCAAGTGTAGTAGCGTTCTTATAAGTTTAGGATATGGCCGGTGAGGGGAATGTAAACAGATGCGCAAGAAGTGCTGAAATAATATTGGCAAATGATAAAAGTTTGCCAGTATATTTTGTGGATTACACAGCAGGGTGGCGACAAAGTTAACAAGTTTGATGTGGAAGCCATGAAAACAACCCAAAATTCTGCCCGACACAGCTCGTTTGATAAGGGGACGATGTATGGAGGCAGTGAACTAGTAGTAGATTAAAGGGGCTGCAGTTAAAACTATGTTAGTTGGATCTTGAGATGGAGCTGGCGCTCCGCAGCCAGGTGAGCTTTCGCCAATCCAAGCCCCTGTCTCTAGGCTACTCCCCAAACAGCACTTCTAAGAACCTTTTGTATAAGATCAAGTGTAGTAGCGTTCTTATAAGTTTAGGATATGGCGGGTGAGGGGAATGTAAACAGATGCGCAAGAAGCGCTGAAATAATATTGGTAAATGATAAATTTTTGCCAGTATATTTTGTGGATTACACAGCAGGGTGGCGACAAAGTTAACAACTTTGATGTGGAATCCATGAAAACAACCCAAAATTCTGCCCGACACAGCTCGTTTGATAAGGAGACCATGTATGGAGGAAGCTATATGGACGACTTTTGGAGGCAGCTATGGCGATGACGTGTGGAGGTAGCAATGGAGACAACGTGTGGAGCCAGCTAAAAAGACGACATGTATGACACTACTGGGTATAAAGAGTACTGCAGCTTTCAGGCCGATCTAAATAAGTAATAGAATTAACAATAAATTTTATTACACAATGATTAAAAACATGATAGCATCAATAGACCTATAATGACCCTTAGTTGTAGCATAATCAAAAATAAAACAAAATATACACATCTAACACTGAGATCAACATTAAAGAAAATCTACCACCACGCCCATAGCCCTTTAGGCTCATTATAATAATTATAAAAGTTGATATTAGAAGTAAGGAGGCCATTGATAACAAACATAAGAAGATACCACAGTGACGGTGCCTGGATCTATGAGTAATGTCCCTGGTTTATCAGGATGGATTTTGATGGTAAATCTTTTTTAACATATAGTTTTGTTCTCTCTTGGAGATAGTTAAGTCCTTTGGATAGAACTAAAATAATTGAGAAACTAAATCCTTCACTCCCAGAATAAGAAGTTCTTTAAATCAGAGATTTATTGTGTCCAATCTTTTATTTATCAAATCATTTAAACTAATGTGGAGCGCGCGGCTCTTACCAGCTGCTGATATTTTGGGGGTGGATCAGCGACCCCCTAGGAGTGACTATTTTTTCGAAAATGGTGGAGCACATGCGCTGCATCTGGCAGGAGTCTACACAGGCGCCCCAAAATAATTAGGGATTTGTAATAGGATCCTCTCATCTGTATTCATGTGTTCTGGTCATCAACATCTGACATCTTCGCTTCGTTGACTTTACTCGTCTGATTCGGACAAACCGCGGAATCTAAAAACCAAATTGTGACGCAAGATTAGCACTCACATGCGCCAGGAGGAAGAAGGTGAACTCAGCCGGTCCTCAGCGGGGGAAGCAACACATGCAGGAAATTGGACGCACGATCTTAGTGAATCGTGGCAGACCTGAATCCTCGTCGGACATTACGGATCGGCGGTGTCAACAGGACGAGTAAGTAAATGTGCCCCATTGTCTCCTTTATACAACCTAAGGTGAGTATCTCCTTAACTTTCATCACCACCCAAAATATCCACAAGGTTATGAGATTGACTGTACTAAATCATTAAGAACTGTGTACATTTCACATCATGCCAGCCTGCACATTATAGAAGAAGAAAGCCTTCTATGATTATCAGATCCTAAATAAAGGTTATTTTCTAAAATACCATACAAAAATTAAGAAATAGGCAAAGTACAGCTCACCCCTGCAACATTCGATCGAACAGTCCTGTGTGTGGTGTCTGAGGAGGCTACTCATTGGATAAAGTGGATCCTGTGACCTCCTGGAACTTGTAGCTGTACCCAGGCCCGAAAACCAGAAGTACTGGAACAACAGTGAAAAACTATATGTCATTTTTATTTAGTTCTGATGCCCTGGGAGTTTTCCATATTCATGGGAAACCTCTGTATAGGGAACCTGTCACAAGGGACCTCATTTTCAATAAAGACAGGTTGTGAAAGCCCATTACAGCTGCATTGCACATATGTATTTCTCTAAGTATTTGCATTCCAATATAATTGTGAGTTATAACTTACCTTGCACCCTGACAGAATCCTCTGTGTAGTCCCAGGGTTGGGCTTTGGTTTGGATGCATTTAAAAAAAAATGTTACTTGTCTGTGCTACTCACTCCTCAGATCTCATCCCCCCACCTTTTGCTCCGTTACAGCTCCTCCCTCCTGCAATGCAATGCAATGTGGTGGGCTTCTATAACCTGTCTTTAGTGAAAATGAGGTCATTGGTGACAGGTTCCCTTTAACCTCTTTGCATTTAACACTGTCCATCATAGACGCCTGATAGGTAAAATAAGGCCTATTGGATTCTCGGAAATCATTTGCAATTGGATTGAAAACTGGCTGAAAGATCGTATTCATAGATTTGTGGTCAATGATTCCTACTCACAATGGTCACCAGTTATAAGTGCGGGCCCCAGTGTTCTGTGCTTGGCCCACTGGTTGGGCCTCACCTGGAATATGCTGCTCAGTTTTGGGCACCAGTCCATAAAAAGGAGATCCTAGAACTGTAGAGGGTTCAACATAGAGCCACACAAATGATAAGGGGTATGGAGGGTGTCAGTTATGAGGAAAGATTAAAACAACTAGATTTATTTAGTCTGGAAAAGAGACAACTACGAGGGGACATGATAAATTTATATAAATATATGAATGGTTCATCTAAATTATGCTTGAAGGTTGTTCCAGGTTAAATCAAATTGTAAGACAAGGGGGCACTGTCTGCGTCTGGAGAAAACAAGGTTTAATCACTAGAGGCGACAGGGCTTTTCTACTATGTGAACATTAAATCTGTGCAATAGCCAAGCTCAGGCGCTGGTCACAGCCGGGACAGCAGAGATCTTCAAGATGGGTCTAGATGCCTTTTTACATCTAAATAACATTGATTGTTATGTTATATAGAATTGTTTCCCCCAAATCCCTTCCTCATAAAATCTCTTCCCTTCCTTGGTTAAACCTGATGGCCAATGTGTTTTTTTTAACTGTATAAACTATGTAAATTATGTAACTATGTAAGTAGACTACAAAGCCTTTCTGCCATAACCTTCCCTTGAGCCATGATAGTAACAGCCCCATGAACCTCCAATATGTGTCCAATGAGTTCAAAGAAGACCAATCAGTGACTAGATCTTTCTTATTGTAATATATACGTAGCAAGCTGTAGGAGACTTGACATGTATAGAGTGTCATTAGAGGTGAAGAATTGGACCAGCAATCTTACTCACAAAAATAAACTCTTATCATGGGAACTTAGTCACTATGACCATGTGGAGTTTAGGGAAGTTGCCCGTGTATTTACCCAAAATCGATTAAATTAATGCAATTAATTTCTATCAAAGACACTTGCCAAATCCCTTCCTCATCATATCCCTTCCCTTCCTTGGTTAAACTTGATGGTCAATGTGTTCTTTTTTTAACTGCATAAACTATGTAAATTATGTAACTATGTAAGTAGACTACAAAGCATTTCTGCCATAACCTTCCCTTGAGCCATGACAGTGACAGACCCTCTAGTGACAGACCCTCCAATGAGTTCAGAGAATTCCAATCAATGACTTGATCTTTCTTCTTGTAATATACGTAACAAGCTGTAGGAGACTTGACATGTATGGAGTGTCATTGGAGGTGAAACATTGGACCAGCAATCTTACTCACAATAATAAACTCTTATCATGGGAACTGAGTCATTATGACCATGTGGAGTTTAGGGAAGTTGCCCGTGTATTTACCCAAAATCGATTAAATGAATTCAATTAATTTCTATCACAGACACTTGTCCTTGGACTCATTCCCACCATGTTCCACATGAAATATATAAAAAGGAAACATTTCAGAGATTCGGTCCCAAACAGCTTAGGAACCAACCATGAAGTTTCTTCTGGTAGCAGTCTTACTCGGAGTCGCAGGTATGAATCCTAACAATTCTTAGCTCGAAGGTCTTGACATCCATTTCAAAATCTATATTTGATTTTCTAACCACTTGTTTAATGCCATTTACTACTTTTTTTCTACAACTTTTTTGTCCTTTACCCCACAGCCGCCTATGACGATGATGATAAAATCGTTGGAGGTTTCACCTGCACCAAGAACTCTGTCCCCTACCAGGCATCCCTGAACTCCGGCTACCACTTCTGCGGTGGCTCCCTGGTCAGCAACCTGTGGGTCATCTCCGCCGCTCACTGCTACAAGTCGTAAGTCCTGTTTGATGAACATAGAAACTTAAAAACTGCTACAAGTCGTAAGTCCTGTTTGATGAACATAGAAACTTAAAATTTAAGGATATTGTTGAAAGGGGTTTTCCATGACTGTTATACTGATGTAGCCAACTATCCTGACCTCCTCCAGTGCCTGAATGCCCCCATCCTGACCACTGCCCAGTGTACCGGAGCCTACCCCGGAGAGATCACCGACAACATGATCTGCGTTGGATACCTGGAAGGTGGCAAGGATTCCTGCCAGGTAAATTTCAATTTATTACAATTATTTATATAATGCATCCTGGTGGGTACATGTACAACTAGACTTGATGGTCACAGTGGCCTTTCTGAGGCACAGATCTAAGCAGTTACTATAATTATTCAAGCAATCTATCAAAGATGTAGTATTTGCATATGGAACAGTCAATCTTGCAACTTCATCTAGTTAAATAATCACTTAGCACTTCTGCCTGGTGCTGGTCAACACAACAAGGTAGCAACACAGCTAAACATCTATGGACTGGCTCACTGGCAGGACCCAACTCCACTATTAGTCCATGTGGCCTGTTATAGCCACAGCTGACACTTGCTGTACACTCCATAAAGTTTGCTAAAACTCACCAGATATGGACACATCAGGACCATATATGATCCCTAATAGCAACTTCAATGGATCCCATTGTAGGTTCATCTGAACTACTGAAGTTCATGCTGCTGTTGCCACCTTCATGTGAATCTATAATAATGTTTTTCTACTCACCTCTTCTTAGGGTGACTCTGGTGGACCCGTGGTCTGCAATGGACAACTGCATGGTATTGTCTCCTGGGGATATGGCTGCGCCTACAAGAACTATCCTGGTGTCTACACCAAGGTCTGCAACTACAACGCCTGGATCTCCAGCACCACTGCCGCTAACTAGAAACTTCATACGGCCATCAACCACTCGGCCCTATTAAACATCAATAAATGTCTAATTGCCTTTAAAAATTGAATTTCACTTATTAATTGGTTTCAATGTCTCTTTGTATTCAATACAAATCTAAGACTAAACAACTAGTGTGGATAATCATGATGCAGAAACGATAAGTAAGAACTAGATAAAAGGTTGGTAGATAAAATGATACTGCTTGGTAATCTGTGTATTTGGTAAGTAATTGGCTTAGTGATGGAAAACAGAGGGTCGTCATTAATGGCACATTGACAGTTCAGGTTGACATTACCAGTGGAGGCCACAGGGGTCAATATTGGGGCCACTTCTTTTTAATATTTTTATTATTATAGGGGTTGTCCACTTTCAGCAAATAATTGATATAGTTTGTGTAAGGAAAAGTTATACAATTTTCCAATGTACTTTCTGTATCAATTCCTCACAGTTTTCTAGATCTCTGCTTGCTGTGATTGTGTAGAAAGCAACTACGGTTTATTTCCAGTGGATAGAAATCTGACCATGGACACACAGGTCGTTAGTATCATAGAGAGTAATCAGAGCTGTGTGATATAACAAGCCATGCACCTGTGTGACCACGGACAGATTTCTGTGCACTGGAAGTACACATAGAAGCTTCTATAGAAGGACAACAAGCAGAGATCTGGAAAACTGTGAGTTATTGATATAGAAAGTACATTGGAAAATTGTATAACTTTTCATTACACAAACTATATCAATTATTTGCTGAAAGTGGACAACCACTTTAACCTTAAAGAGGGATTACACAGTCATTTTCAATTTTTGCAGATGATACTAAGCTCTGTAAAGTAATAAATACAGAAGAGTATTGTATAACACTACAGAGTGATTTGTGGAAAGTTATGCACTTGGGTCGAAGAAATGAAAATTATAATTGTGTGTTAAACAATAAATTTATTGATTAAACTGCAGCTAAAAAGACTTAGAAAAAAAAACAGCTAAGGGGAGACCATATTATAAAGTACAAATACCTGAACGGGCGGTACAAAGATCTGTCCAAAGATCTTTTTATACCTAGGCCTGTGACCAGGGCAAGGGGGCATTCTCTACACCTAGAGGAGAGGCGGCTATTCCATCACCATAGACAGGGGGCATCCTCTACACCTAGAGGAGAGGCGGTTCTACCATTTCTATAGACAGGGGGTATCCTCTACAACTAGAAGAATGACGCTTTTATCATCACCAGAGACAGAGGGCATCCTCTTCGCCTAGAGGAGTGGTCGGTTCTACCATCGCCATAAACAGGGCGCCTCCTCTACACCTAGAGGAGAGGTGGTTCTACCATCACCATAGACAGAGGACATCCTCTACATCTAGAGGAGAGGTGGTTCTACCATTACCATTGACAGGGGGCATCCTCTACGCCTAGAGGAGATGCGGTTCTACCATCGCCATAGACAGGGGTCATCCTCTACACCTAGAGAAAAGGTGGTTCTACCATCACCATAGACAGGGGGCATCCTCTACACCTAGAGGAGATGCGGTTCTACCATCACCATATACAGAGGAAATCCTCTACATCTGGAGGAGAGGTGGTTCTACTATCACCATAGACAGGGGGCATCCTCTACACCTAAAGGAGAGACATATCACTATCATCATAGACAGGGGGCATCCTCTACACCTAGAGGAGAGACGTATAACCATCATCATAGACAGGGGGCATCCTCTACACCTAGAGGAGAGACGTATCACCATCATCATAGACAGGGGGCATCCTCTCCACCTAGAGGAGAGACGTATCACCATCATCATAGACGGGGGCATCCTCTCCGCCTAGAGGAGAGGCGATTCTACCATCACCATAGACAGGGGGCATCCTCTACACCTAGAGGAGAGACATATCACCATCACCATAGACAGGGGGCATCCTCTACACCTAGAGGAGAGATGTATCACCATCACCATAGACAGGGGGCATCCTCTACACCTAGAGGAGAGGCGATTCTACCATCACCATAGACAAAGGTTCCTTACTGTGAGAGCAGTGAGACTATGGAACTCTCTGCCACAAGATGTTGTAATGGCTGATAATTTGAACATGTTCAAGAGGGGCCTGGATGCCCTTCTGGAGAGCAAAATATTACATCATATGGGAATATAACTTTTTGTTAGTATTTTCTGTTAATTCAGGGAGTCAAATCACCATATTAGGGGTCGGGAAGGAATTTTTCCCTGCTTTTGGCCAATCAGCATCAAAGGTTTTTTGCCTTCGTCTGGATCAACTTAATATCATGTATAGGTTGGACTTGATGGACTGATGACTTTTTCCAACCTTTTTTCCTATGATACTGTCGGGGCCCACGCAACAATAAAACCAATATAACTCTCAACTCATTGACCTTATAATATATAACATATTTAATCTGATATATATGATCTTGTTATTTAAGCTGGATATACAAAGTCCCAAAGAATCTTAATGATAAATACTTAGGGGCAGACTTATCGAGCTGTTTAAGAGTAAGAATGTTCTTAGTTTCCTCTTTAAAATATTCATGAGCACTGGTAAAGTGAATGTTGAGCTGTAATTGGTTGGCATGAGCAACTAAACACATTCTTACTCTTAGACAGCTTTATAAGTCTGCCAGTTACTTTATATCATGGTATACCGTGCCTCTTGTATTATGGCATATGATAACGCTCCCTATTGCTCATTATATACAGTGCTGCTTATGTTCTGGCATATGAAACCGATTGTTCTGTTTTCTGATCAAAACCTTTGTGTTAGCGTACAAACATGGGGTGCTCTTGATCCTTGCTGGATGAAAACGAGGCTTGGTACCGGTGGAAACCAGGCTAAGGCTCTCACGTATGCGCTGTTGAGATTTGCCGGTCATCTGGGATCTGTAGTACGTTGCGTACGTTGCAATTTGTTATGGTCCACAAAGCTGGTATCAAAGCTGATAATAGATTTTGAGTGCAGCTTCACTGTGGCTTGCCCAAAATAGAAAACTGCATCCTATGTTGATAGATGAAAATTTCCAGTTGGTAATAACCTTAGTTCCCAATGCGCACCAGGATGTACTATTCTGTCCTGGTGCTACGGAGAGTGTATGGAGAACGCTCTTGGGCTGAACTCCCTCCATACACAGCGGTTGTCAGCTGTATAATACAAAGTTGAAAAAAAGTCACTCTTTATGTTTTTGATTATTTGGGCCTTTTTTTTAGTAAATCTTGATACTATGTATCTCCGGCTTACAAAACAAGATCATATATATTAAATTATATACTCAGTAGGTCAATTAAATGACAGTTATATTGGTTTTATAGTTGTGTGGGCCCAGAAAGTGACTTCATTTTTTTTACATTTTATGTGTATCTGTTTGTGCTACTTTTTTTTTTAATGCGATTTCCAAAGATTGTGGTTTGGAGGCTCTTGGTATTGCAAAACACATTACAATTTTCTTATTCAACCTTTTGATATTTTACCATACAATACCAGGAAAACTACCTCCCCATATTGGGATGGGGAGAATTTCCACATTCTATTGGTTATTATTATGAGTCAAAACCAATAGGACAACCAAGTACCAAATCAACAGACAATAGGAGTAACCAGGAAGATAGCAATCTTGTTCAAATGCTGATAGGGTGAGCAATTTAACTGTTAGTGAACCAGAAAGGAGACTACTGGGTGTGGTGTATAATCAGTACATACTGCTAGAAAGAAATAGAACAGTGTTCAGACAGAACAATGCAATCAGCACGGCTACTGCCTGCACCTCGCTGACCGATAGTACCAGTCATATTACTGCATGTATTAAGAGCAAACCATCAGTCAGCTATCCCCAAATTATATATTATTTCCATGGCTGTACAATGGCTCCTAAAAAGACTGGAGGAGCCATCAAGAGACACTGGGGCACATTTACTAGGACTTTGTGCCAGTTTTCAGATGGACTTTGCACATTCTTTAGGTGTAAACTTCTTGCACAGGTAATTAAGAAGTGTCTGTGCCACATTTGTGTCACACGTGACCTTTTTGTGGTTCCATAAATGCAACACAAATTAGGGGCCGTTCTGGTGCTCAGTCGGACCATGCGCCAGATTTAACATGCAACGTCTGTCACAAGCCCTATGGTGAAGATGTACCGTCGGGTCAGTGCAGGGAAGCGAAAGATTCATGATTTCTGGAGCACAATCTTAGTGAATCTGTTGCACCAAGTATTATACATAGACAGAGCACTTTTAGTGCAGTTTCTTACATTCTTAGTAAATGTGCCTCACTGAGATTTTCTTGAGATACTTCCTTGTCATTCCATATATCCACAGGAATCTCGAAAGACAGATTCCCACTAGATGGACATTTATAGTGTATTTTTGTGATATATAATAAATGTGTCGAAGAGACTGAACACTCCAGAGATGGAATCCCTCTTAGTTTTTTTAATCTGAGCAGATGATCTAGGAGTCCATTTTAGGTGGACAAGTTCAGATAGACTAGATACAGAACAAGGGGATTGTTGTATGAGATTCTGGGAGTCACAGGCTCTAGCCGCTGTCAGGTTTATTACAATAAAAAATATTCCAAAATTGGTTTAAGGTGTAGATGTGAGATTCTGGTGCAGTGAGTGAGGAAATGTGGCTAATTTATAATCTGGATAAACTAGCCACATCCTGCTCTGATGCAGGGAGGATCTAGAGTCCAATCTTAAGGGAAGGTAATAGGACTATTGTAAAAACAGTCCTGTATGAGTGATTGAATGTTCCCTGTGGTCTCTTGGGTACTTAACCTTATTCTTAAAGGAAATCTACATTGAGGAATCTACCATGAGATGTGGATCTGATGGTAGATTCCTCCTGCTGCCTCTGCCCTAATCTGTAATTTAATAATCCTGGATCCTACCGTAACTTGTTAAAAAACTTTATTTTAGCAATATGTAAATTAACTACAGAGGCTACTGGGGTGTATACTAGCCTGGCCGGGCACTGGTAGATAAGGCTACTCTATGCCCCAGTAGTCTTATGGCAAGATGAAGCACTAAGCCTCAGCGAAACGACTCCTTTAATACACTGATGGTGAGGGCCAACTTTTTTTTCATCTCCGTTGGTTATCTGTTTGTGAAGACTTGGATCTATGGCTGTTATGAGTTAGAGCACCACTATTGAGGATTTTGTGTCTCGCTCTCATTTGTGCATGTCCACGTATCCAAGTAAAAATCTCGGTCCAGGACTGTCAATAATGCCCATGTCATCTTCAATTCCTGGTGAAGTATGTCCTTCATTTTTATCAATAACCAAAATAATATGAAATTTAGGGTACTAAATCATTAAGAATTGTGTACATTTCACATGCCAATCTGAACATTTTACATAAAGAAGGCCTTATATAATAGTCAAATCCTAAATACAGATAAAACTTATTTTATAAGATGCCACAAAAAAAAAGAAAAAATAGGCAAAATACAGCTCACCCCTGCAACATTCTAAAGTTTAGCAGTATAGTTCCAACAGTCCTGTGTGTGGTTTCCAAAAGGTGCAGTGGGGAAGCCTGTTGAACCTCCAGGGGTATCTAATTGCAGGTCGGGCATACCGCCGTTCTCTGGAAAGAAAGAGGAGGTGACCACTCCTCCCTCCATAGAAAACAGCGCCGTACCACCGCCATGCCACCATTGCCATCTATAGGGATGTATATGGAAAACCCTCTAGGGGGTTAAAAATTTAAAAAAAACACATACTCCACTTTTTGAAGAACTTTTTGTTCTTTTTGTTTAGTTCTCACCCAGGAAGTTTTCCATATTCATGGAATAGACTACAAAACATTGCTGCTGCAATATCCCCTACCGGAGCCTAGCCTTTTCTCGGGGCCTGGAGTCAGCCGGGGCCCGCAGTACCTGAGTGGCTGGCGGTTGTAGCCTAGGCACGCTAGTGTCACGGTGCTTGGTATGGGAACCGGAGGGCTGTCCTACAGCCTGGCAGGTCTCCAGCAGGGTGGTGTTGGCAAGAAATGATGAGGGAGAGGCAACCCTTTGGTGTCTAGAGTATGGGTCTCTGTGTGGTGGACAGGGTGCCCGTGATGATGGCAGCCGTAGTAGCAGGGACCAGACGGAGGCAGAGGTTGAACAAAAACAACTTACAGTTCTTTATTGGAACCGACAGGAACCGCAGCAACGTTCCTTAACAAAATGGTGGAGTACTGAGATGCAGTTGGAGGGAGCCACAGGAGGGATCATCAGCCTGGATGCAAGGGCAGGCTGGGAGATAGCTGTGTCCTAAAAGGCTGCTTCAGCTTGTCCTGGGTTGCTTCAGGTATCACCCTGGAAGGTAGGATGATACCCCTTTCCTCTCTCTGTCTAACTCACTGCTTGGTCTGACTGGCTAGTCTTTCTGACTGAATCCTGTCAGACTCACTTCTCTGACTGAACTGACTGTTGGAAATCTCCAACCGTCACTTTTTCTCAGCTCTTGGTCATGTGGTGGTTACTCCTCCAATTACATCCCAGCTTACAATACATTAGGATAATACATGTGATTGGATGACACATTTTACATCACATAAAGCAATTAACTCCTGCCTTACCAGGCAGGATCTACCACTGCAGAGTTCATCTGTGTTATCTAGTGTTATGTAGTGACATGCTGTGAGGCTAATCAGACCCTACACAGGCTGCAAGCTACATGGTGGGACATATTTGCAAACACAGCTCTGCCTTGCATCGGCTTTTGTTGCACTGCCATAAGCTTTCCTAGAGCCATGACAGTGACAGCCCCATGACCTTCCAATATGTGTCCACTGAGATCACAGAAGACCAATAAATTTCATGAGTAGTCAGTGACTGGACCTTCCTTATCGTAACATACGTAGCAAGCTGTAGGAGACTTGACATGTATAGAGTGTCATTAGAGGTGAAGTATTGGACCAGCAATATTACTCACAAAAATAAACTCTTATCATGGGAACGTAGTCATTATGACCATGTGGAGTTTAGGGACGTTGTCCATGTATTTATCCAAAATCAACTAAATGAATTGAATTAATTTTGATCAGTGACACTTGTCCTTGGACTCATTCCCACCATGTTCCATTCAAAATATATAAAAAGGAAACATTTCAGAGGTTCAGTACCAAACAGCTTAGGAACCAACCATGAAGTTTCTTCTGGTAGCAGTCTTACTCGGAGTCGCAGGTAAGAATCCTAACAAAGGCTTAGCTCGAAGGTCTTGACATCCATTGCAAAATCTATAATCCATTCTCCAGCCACTTTTCTAACGCAATTTGCTCATTTTGGCCAAATTTTTTTCTACAACTTCTTTTGTCCTTTTTCTTCACAGCCGCCTACGACGATGATGATAAAATCGTTGGAGGTTTCACCTGCAGCAAAAACTCTGTCCCCTACCAGGCTTCCCTGAACTCTGGCTACCACTTCTGTGGTGGCTCGCTGGTCAGCAACCTGTGGGTGATCTCCGCCGCTCACTGCTACAAGTCGTAAGTCCTGTTTGATGTACATAAAAACTGTACAATTTAGGATATTGTTAAAAAGGGTTTTCCAAGACTTATATTGATGTCTAATTCTAGCTCCCTTCTAGTGAATTGATGTTTAACCAGAAATAGCATAGCTCAGTAAACTTAAATCCAGTTTAATTGAACTATTTCACTAACTTTTTTTAGTTTCAATGTTCAAGTTTTCAGCAAATTAAGAACTTCTTACCACTAACGTTGGGGCAAGATGTCCTTAGTTGGGATGAGCGAACCTATTAAGATTGGATTTCGGCTGAGTTTGTAGGTGTTAAGATCGGGGGATAGGAAGGGGTAAGTCAAATGCCGAATCACAATCCCAGTTCTGGCTGCAGTTCAGGGATCTGAACTCACAATGTCCAACATGGATCCAAACATTGTGAGTTCAGGTCCGCTCATCACTATCTTTTTGCCCTTCTGAGTTTACTCCAGATGTTGGAATGAAGCAATGACCATACACGTTCCCTGATGACCTATGTGATGGCATAGAACCAATAGGGACGGTCTGACAGGCATTGCACATTATCGTTACCATCAGTCCCATAGTGTAGCTGAGCTTTCCAAGTAAGACTAGAGGTTTACCGCCCTTTTAAGAATTTTTGGGGGCATATCAATTGGGATACTGATAAATGCAATTTGTGGGACTATCCATTAATAAAGATACTAAGATCATCAACCAAAAGTATATTAAATTGTATAAAAGAAGTATAAAAGTAGTAATACAGATATTGTAAAACTTTAATTTTTCCAGGTAAATAAAAACATATATTTTTTAACAATAATAAAAATCTAATTCAAAAAGGATCTAATTTTAGCACAAAGTAAAATGGGATAAAAGGATATGCTAATGCCTATACAATCTAACTGCAATAAACAGGGGTGGGTTTGGTTTTAACAGTACCCAACATGATGGTTGATTCTTGAAGTTGATAAACTAATACACTGATAAAACTGGCAAAAATGTTTAAGTACAAAGATAAAATACACATAAAATTTTTTGTTTAACCCTAGGAAATATTTCTGTACACAGCCCTCCTCCTGCTTTTATTATCAGCATTATAGGGGTTTTCCCACTAAAGAAAATTCTCAAATTTTTATCCCCTAGTGATGTTTACACAATAAAGATAATTCTACCCCTTACTTTACAATTTAACTCAATTTTATTGATGTTTTAGCTAAACTATAACTCTCAGTGATGGTCCGTGTAAGATTCTAGATTGTAAGTGGGGACTCTCTAAGCAGACACTTCATGATCCCTCTGTGCTATGAGATGCTGTGTGCTGACAATGGGCTTAGATTATCAAGGTACAGGGTACAAGGTACAGGACTTTCATTTAGCTTCTAAACATTGTACTAGTATCTGACACAGAGACTCGCACTGACATGAGAGATGAGACAGTTCAGAGATGAGATGATAAGATCCATGAGATGCATAAAACACACAATGACACTCTCAGTTCTGCTACATCTGAGCTATAAAACACACAGTCTTCTGCTATAAATATGTCATCTTGCCTGTAGCTTGAGCATCTAGTATCCTCACTCGGCTGGCCGACAGGAAGTGTGTATGTGTAAGCTCATCTTGGAATGCAGTGTATAGAGACTGCAGCAAAGCAGAAAGGAGAAGATTTTCATGAGAAGAATCTGCCCTGCCCAAAAAATTTATGGTCAGGTCCAGGGGTGACCAAAATTGTATACACCAGGACTGATAGAGACGGGTTAGAATTATATTTGTAAAATGCTATATTTTTGTTAAAAACAGATTTAGAGTACAAGGGATGAACTGTTGGGTCTTATGCATTAGAGTAAGTCAGCAAAAGTGAATTAATTACTATATCTTAACCATTATGTTTCAGGAGCATTCAAGTCCGTCTTGGAGAACACAACATCGAAACCAGTGAAGGTACCGAGCAGTTCATCTCCTCCGCCAAGGTCATCAGACATGGAAGCTACAACTCCAGAACCCTGGACAATGACATCATGTTGATCAAGCTGTCCACCCCCGCCACCATAAACTCCTATGTTAAAGCTATTGGTCTTCCCTCAAGCTGTGCACCTGCTGGAACCACCTGTCTGATCTCCGGATGGGGAAACACTCTCAGCAGTGGATGTAAGTCAACAATTCTTACAAAATGTATTTGCATTGAAAGACAATGGTCCCCCTATTGCTCTATAGGCCAAATGACGATGATTGATACCCACCCTCATTTTTTTGATTTGCTTTTTTGTAGCCAACTATCCTGACCTCCTCCAGTGCCTGAATGCCCCCATCCTGAGCACTGCCCAGTGTACCAGCGCCTACCCCGGAGAGATCACCAACAACATGATCTGTGTTGGATACCTGGAAGGTGGCAAGGATTCCTGCCAGGTAAATTTCAAGTTATTACAATTTTTATCTAATGCATCCTGGTGGCTACGTGAACAACTAGGCGCAAGACTTGGTATTAGCAGGGGTCTTTTTGAGGCATAGATCTAGCCAGTTACTTTGACTATTTAAGCAATCTCTCAAAGATGTCATGGCCACTAGTGTGATTGTTATAATCTCTCATAACGGTCATACTGCTAATTGGTAATCACTGCTTTCTAACAATGTAGTAGTTGCAAATGGAACAGGTTCATCATGTTGGTAAAGCAACCCGTGTAACTGTACATGGCAGACAACTTGAGCTAATGATCCAGCATTCTCTAGTTAAGCATTCATCAGGAAGCCCTCCAGTACTGCGCCAATGCTCTAGTGAGAACAACAGGTCAACCAACCTTTTGATATCTGATATTCAAGATACTGTGTACTTCTGTCTATTGCTGGTCAACACTATATGGTAGCAACACAGCTAAACGTCTATAGAATGGCTCACTGGCAGGACCCAACTCAACTGCGAGTCCATGTGGCCTGACACTTTCTGTATACTCCAATAAGTTTGTCAAAACTCACTAGATATGGCCAGATCACCGTTATATATGATCTCTAATCACAACCACAATGGAGCTCATTGTTGGTTCATATGATCTACTGAAGTTCTTAGTGCTGTTGCCACCACCATGTGAATCTACAATAATATTTTCTTCTCCTATCTTCTCAGGGTGACTCTGGTGGACCCGTGGTCTGCAATGGACAACTGCATGGTATTGTCTCCTGGGGATATGGCTGTGCCCTCAGGAACTATCCCGGTGTCTACACCAAGGTCTGCAACTACAACGCCTGGATCTCCAGCACCACTGCCGCTAACTAGAAACTTTATACCGCCATTAACTTGGCCCATTTGAACAATCACATCAATAAATGTGTAATTGCCTTTAAAAAATTGCATTTCACTAATTAATTGGTGATGTTTCAGTGTCTCTTGGTATTTCATCAAATTCATATTTACCCATAGCATCACTACTACATCACTACTACTAAGGCTATATTCACACTACTGTATGGAGAACAACGTACATACGTCCCCCATAGACGGTAAAAGGTTCACTGTGCCGTACAGGTTCGGTACGGTTTCAGCACACATGCTGTACCGTACCGTCCCGCAGCGGAAAGAAAGATAGGACATGTCCTATCTTTCTCCGGAATATGGCGCTGTACACCATACAACGCTATGGAGATGGGCGTGGGTGAGCAGCACTCACCGTCTTCTCCTCTCCCCAGCACCAACGTGTGCCCGCTGTGCTACGGTACGACAGGCATACATTGTGTGAATGTAGCTTATGAGATTTAACAACTACTGTGAATAATCATGATGCAGAAATTATAAGTGTGCAAGAT
Source organism: Engystomops pustulosus (assembly GCA_019512145.1). Lineage (NCBI taxonomy): Eukaryota > Metazoa > Chordata > Amphibia > Anura > Leptodactylidae > Engystomops > Engystomops pustulosus. The sequence continues at coordinate 20,590 of WNYA01000900.1, read as the reverse complement.
CATAAAAGGAGATCACACGGTAGTAATTTGTTATCATGGTGCAGGCATGGACATGTAGTAGTCACATATGGGCTATCATTTTAGACAATCATAGGCAATAATCACTAGTGGTCCACCGATATGATTCCTGGCATTGAGTATATTGGGAGCTGCTATAGCTAATAATGCAACAGAACATTGTAATGGGTGGACTGAGAACAAAAGATCAGACACAGACTGAGAGCCCAAATCAGATGGTCCTTACCTAATTACTCGAAAACCACCCTAAGTGGTCGCCAGTAACTGGGCAATTGTCGCTGCTTAACTCTAAATAATACAATTAACTAGGACAAGAAAAACAAACAAATAAGAAAAGTCGACATAACCGAGTCATAAACTAGAGGGACAACAAAGTACCAAATGGATAGACAATAGGAATAACCAGAAAGACAGGCTAAAGAGTCAGAGGATACTAGATATCTGTAGAATTAACTCGTTACTCAATGTAGATAAATTGCAAATTCTTTACTGAAAACACTGATTGTCAATCGACAATTATTTCATATTAAAGTTGCATCAGTGACCTTTATCAGCAACCAGATTTCTGGTGGGTAAGACAAAAGATAGGAGATAGAAAATAGACGGCCCCTGGTGAGATCATGAAGCATCTAGAGAAACGTGGTACACAGACTGCTCAGGTAGCAGAGGGCTACCTAATGTCAGAATCCTGGTTCCAATTCTGATAGGATGAGGATGAGAGCGTGGTGCATAATCAATACATTCTGCTACAAAGAAATAGACCAGTGTTCAGACAGAACAATACAATCATCCACCACTAGACCTTGCTGTCCGATGAAGAAGCCTAGACAAATATCACCCTAAATCCAACTTTATCTTATAATACTATCAGGCACCAGTACTACTATATTACTGCATTTATTAAGAGCAAACCATGAGTCAGCTATTCCCAAATCATATATTATTTCCATGGACGATCAACAGCCCCCGAGAAAGTCAAGTGTGGCGCAATCAAGTGATTACATGGACACTAGGATTTTCCTGAGACACTTAGTCATCATTCCATATATCAACAAGAATCTCAGAGGACATTAGTTGGACATTCATTGTATATTTTTGTGATATACAATCAGTGGGGGTGATGTCTCATTGTTTTTTTGTCTATGTTGGGTGTTGTTTTGGTGCAGTTGTGGTACAATTGTTGTGCAAACTCACTTTGACATAGACAAATAGTTTAAACTTGCACAATGGAACTGAATTCATGTTTTACGACTTGAACTCTCCAGAGCTGGAATCCCTCTTAGTTTTTTAAAGTCAAAAGCAATGTTTCCACCAAAATTAGCTATATTCTAGGGTATTACTTTTGTAATATAATATCTTTAACTCTGTGCATGTTAGACAATTAAAAATTAGTGTTAGGATCCCTGCTGGTTACAGGAAGCAAAGAGCGTTCTTCTTAATATCAGCAGTTTTGACAATCTACAATTTTTCTTTGCTGTTTTATTGCTATTTCACTCCTATCACTCAGTAATGGTCATTGTAAGATTCCAGAGTGTAAGTGGGGACTCTCTAAGCAGACACCTTTTGATCCCTCTGTGATATGAGATGCTGTGTGCTGACAATGTGCTTAGATTATCAGGGTACAGGTTTATCTACACTTTAATTTAGCTTCTAAACATTCTACTAGTATCTGAAAATGAGAAAAAGAGAAATGAGCAGATCAGCATTGTGAGCTGGATACAAAACACTAATTTATTTACTAAGGGTCACGGAATGCACTTTCGTAGCGCTGTCAGCTTTGACAGGTATTTAACAGGTGTCTGCGCTGGGATTGTATCACACGCAATGGTTTTTTGGCACAGGCTTTCATGAGACAGAAATCAGGGGACAATCCACCGTCGGACAATCCATCTGATTCGGACTGAGCACGGAATTTAAGATTCAAATTGTGTCCCGAGACAATGCACTTACATGCACCAGGAAGAAGAAGGTGAACTCCGGGGACTTGAGCGGAGAAGCAACACGCGCAGGATATCGGGCGCACGGCCTTAGTGAATCGCGGCAGAGTGCATTATCGATGGACAATGCACTTTCGGTGAACTCTGTGGTCCGGGTAAGTAAATGTGCCCCAATGACACACTTAGCTCTGTTATCTCACCTAAATAACACACTCTACTATGACCCCTTCACCTTGGATTCAGAGCTTATCTTGTCTGTAGAGCCGCTGCTGGACAGGAAGTGCCTGTGACTGTAGTTCCCTCTGCCTTCTGCCCCTCCCCCTGCAGTAAAAAAGAAGCTAGAGAAATCTGCTGCCCATAGTCAGGAGTTTATGGTCGAATCCAGGGACAACCAAAATGTAAACCCCAGGACTGAATGTTGTATTTTTGTTAAGAAAAGTGAATAAGAGAATGTGTTATTTTTTTTTTTTATTCTGAGTACCTTTAAGAATCTTGTCTTCATGGAAATATCCATTTAAGTGGCGACAGCTTGTACTGTAATTATCAATGGTTAAAATATGCAAATATATGGCAAACTCAGCCACTGTAACTTTGGAGAAAAGTAGCAAGTATTCATTATGATGGTGTACAAATTCTATGTTCATGCAAAAAAAATATGCAAATATGTAAATTCAGATACTGTATGCAGCAAAAAACTCAAATGTACAAATTGTTGCCAATGAATAATTGCTACATGACTTTTGGATATGGGATGGACCCTCACTTCGTCATAACAACTCAAGAGGAAACATTGGGGCACATTTACTTACCCGGTCCTGCGCGATCCCAGCTGTGCATTGTCTGACGATAACGCACTCTGCCGCGATTCACTAAGATCGTGCACCCGATATCTGCATGTGTCACCTCCCTGATCAGTCCCACAGAGGTTGCCTTCTTCTTCCTGGTGCATGTAAGTGCTTGATCTTGCGACACAATTTTAAAGTTAAATCCTGCGCCCAATCCGAATCTGTCAGATTGTCCGATGGCCTGCCCCCCGATTTCTGAGAAAGGCACCATTCCTCCGGCCGCAAGTCACCTAGCTCAGAGGACCCAGTTTATTCTGCAAGCCCAAGGGAATGTATTACAAGGATCTGTAGAAACCAGGGGCCATACCCGTAATGGCTACCCCTCCACTCCAGGGGGACATACCTGTGAAGGCTACCCCTCCACTCCAGGGGGATATACCTGTGATGGCTACCCCTCCACTCCAGGGGGACATACCTGTGATGGCTACCCCTCCACTCCAGGGGGCCATACCCATGATGGCTACCCCTCCACTCCAGGGGGCCATACCCGTGATGGCTACCCCTCCACTCCAGGGGGCCATACCCGTGATGGCTACCCCTCCACTCCAGGGGGCCATACCCATGATGGCTACCCCTCCACTCCAGGGGGCCATACCCATGATGGCTACCTCTCCAAATTTTGTCTGGAACTATAGTTATAAAATTTACAAATTCAACATGAGCACATATACACTTATGCTCCAATGCTCCTTTATTTATATAGACCGAGGGTTCATCATGTACTCCTCTCACTACTGCACCATCCACCCCTATGTAATATATATATGAGCACATGTAATCTTATACTACAGAGCTCCTTCAGCAATATAGACTGAGGATGCATGTACTCCCCTCCCTACAGCATCATCTACCGCTTGTGTAATATATAGATGGTGCTGCATCTACACACGCAAAAGTAAGTCTTAGGAAATATCAGACATGAAAGCGTTTACATAACTATGATGAACACATATGCCACATCCTACCAGGTGCCATAAGTACACAGCAGCAGTGAGATAGAAGTCATATACATAACACCAGACACAGGGAGGGGCAATAATCGGCATCCCTCATGGTCAGTGACTAAGATGGAGGCCACATACACTGATATACACTGACACTGTGATGACATTACAAGTGGTTGTTATATGATATATGCTCTCTCTCTCCTTCCCCGGCTGCTCCTCTCTCACCAGTGTATGATACATGTGACCCCCTCATAGAGAGCACAGCAATGGCTGATATATATCCCCAGCCCCTCTACTCCATATCACACAGCTCCAGCCCACCAGGACTCATGATGCTGCAGTAATATGTGATGTATCCCCCATGACTGCTGTAATATGTGATGTATCAGCCATGGCTGCTGTAATATGTGATCCTCCACGATCCTCCACAGCATCCACCAGCGTTCAGCTCTCCATACCCCAGACGCTGGAGCGGAAACGCAAATATAGTGCAACCCACCCACACGCCCAAGCCCTTAATGTGCACATCTCCAGATTGCTAAGCCTGGAGATGCTGCCCTATAGGCTAGTAGAGACCGAGGCCTTTCGCAGCCTCATGGCGGCGGCCGCCCCTCGGTATTCGGTCCCCAGCCGCCACTACTTTTCCCGATGTGCCGTCCCAGCCCTGCACCAGCACGTGTCAGACAACATAAAGTCGGACACGTGGACGAGTGCTGCCAGGCAGGGCCACTATATATCGCTGACGGCACATTGGGTTAACTTGGTGGAGGCTGGGACCGAGTCTGACCCTGCGGCTGGTCATATACTGCCGACGCCGAGGATTGCGGGGCCTACCTCGGTCCAGGTGTTTCAGGCCTACTATGCCTCCTCTTCCTCCCACCCCTCCTCCACCTCCTCCTCCGAACGACCATCCGTGGGCATGGCGCCATCAGTCGGTAGCTCTAGGCACAGCAGCAGTGCCGTCGCTAAGCGACAGCAGGCGGTGCTCAAACTGCTGAGCCTAGGCGATAAAAGGCACACCGCCCAAGAGCTATTACAGGGCATCACGGCGCAGACTGATCTGTGGCTGGCACCGCTCTGCCGCTGCCTCTGCATGCCATCCCCTATAGTGTCAGGGTCAATTATTGGATGTTTTAGATGCTATCTAGCTTCATTCTGTCACTCTGTCATGGCCATGCTGTTGGCCATAATTTTGGCATAATGGTGCATTTAAGCAGCCTCAGAGGCATCCATGCATGCTGCCCCTGCTGTTTCCTGTCCATTTCCGTGGTGTTTCCATCCTTTTCTGAGGTTCCCAGGTGTTTGGCCAAGCTTCCCTGTGCAGAGCCTTGGTCCCCTTGAAAAATGCTCGAGTCTCCCATTGACTTCAATGGGGCTCGTTACTCGAAACGAGCACTCGAGCATCGGGAAAAGTTCGTCTCGAATAACGAGTACCCGAGCATTTTAGTGCTCACTCATCTCTAATCCTGACCTTTGTATGAGAGTTACAACCAGAGGACCTCAGAGTCAATAGATTTAGAAGTCGCCCAAAGGTTAAGGTTTGAGGAGCCCCTCTTTGAACCATAAGAGCACAGCAGATACTGTTCTTAATACATGCTAAGCCCCTTTAAGTTCCTTAAGGCAATCTTGACTATAGTTTTGTACATGGCCGGCGCCAGCACCCGGCTTACCCGGGCAAGTGCCGGGGCCTCAGAGGTCCCAGAGGGGCCCACGGCACACACTGACAACATAAGAAAACTCAATTACATCGGCATACTTTGCCGATGTAATTGAGGGAAGCGCCGCACTCACAGTGCCGGCGCGGCTGATAGGGGGGCGGCACCACAAGCGGGCATCCACAGATCATAATTGCATCGGCGCGGCCGATGTATTTCTACTGCGTCTGATACTGTGCAGGACGCTGCCGATGACTTCATGGCGCCAGCGACCCTGCTGCTGCACGATAGACGCAGCTCTCACTCAGGAAGATGTAGCAGATGAAGAAGATGCGAGCAGCCTTTGAGGTAAGTTAGCGTTTATTATTTTTTTTAATGTGTATTTAATTAATTAATGGAGCCTGCCGGGGAGGGGGGTGTATTAATTAATAGAGCCTGGGGGTTATATTAATTAATGGAGCCTGGGGGGGTATATTAATTAATAGAGCCTGGGGGGAAGTATATTAATTAATAGAGCCTGGGGGGGGGGGGGAATTAATTAATGGAGCCTGGGGGATATATTAATTAATAGAGTTTGGGGGGGGGG
>WNYA01000899.1:0-104716 GCA_019512145.1 Engystomops pustulosus | reverse complement strand
CCGGAGTTCACCATCTTCTTCCCGGTGCATGTAAGTGCGTGTCTTGCAACACAATTTTGAAAGTTAAATTCGCGCGGTTTGTCCAACTGCCACGGCTCTGATTTGTGTCACATGAAAGCCGGCGCTGATGCGTCACAATCTGCTCGTGTGTGACAAAAACCCCAGGGCATTATTCGTGAAACCCCACTGAAATGTGTCCAACGGACCCTTAGTAAATGTGCCCCAGTGTACATCAATATATGTATACAGTATACAGCAAATTTTTCAGGACATGTTGGACTTTTCATTAAACTAAGTTACCGGCTTATTCACTAGTATTTTGCCCAATATTCATCTGTACACATGTATTACATGTACAGTTATGCAGTGTCTCTTTTTTGGGGAATATTGTTCTGCCCAATGCTAGTATTTTCTATGCAACCACATTCGGTCATTCATTATAGCAATTATCCATTCTCTTAGTTGTGTTCCTTTTCATCTTTAAGCAATGCATATAGCCTAAATACTGTAGTTGTCCAAAAGACTAACTACTATACAAAACCAATGTAAAGATTTACAAGGGTTTTCTCCGGGGGGATTTTGCCATCTACTGGCGCTAATAACTTTTTCATATTTTGATGTATGGAGCTGTGGGTGGTGCAGTTTTTTTGCGGATTTTGATGACATTTACAATGTTATCAATTTTAGGACTGTACGACCTTTTGATCACTTTTTATAGAATTTTTTATTTTTTTTTTAACTGGCAAAAAAGTGCCATTTTCGACTTTGAAAAACCGTTATCATATTTTGATAGATCGGGCTTTTTTGGACGCGGCGATACCTAATGTGTTTATGATTTTTACTGTTTATTTATATTTATGTTGAATCATTTTATTGACAAAAGACAAAAGAAATAAACAGTGAACAATGAACAATAAACAATAAAACCGTATATAGCCATAGGAAGACATAATGTAGCACATCATAATATGTCGTACCTGACACGAAACATGTTCCCATGGGATTTCGCATAACCCATTCCAGTAACCCCCATTTTAAGGCAATTTTAAGGGAGTCGATAGGGACCATAGGGCTGCTAGGGAGCTAGGATATACCAAAAGAGAAAAATAATCTAATGCGCCCAAAAGAAAATCATGTTTCCCAAAGGTGCCATCCAGGTGTGACGTGCTATGAGGGGAACCCAGTACTTTTACCCGTGCAAGGGATAGGGGCTCACACAGTCACCGTTAGGTAGCCATGTGAGACCCAACAGTACGCCTAGTACCCGTTCCTGAGCCCGAAGTTCTCCTTTCTGGCCAAAGTAGTAACATGTTAACAATTAGAACAAGTAACAGATTTATTACACACCACACATGACTGCACAACATGGAAGGACGGACACATATAGGAAAGGTAAAAGATCCAGATGTACAAGAAGGCACTTGCAGTAGGATGGAAATCAGGAAAGAATACAAGACAAACAGATAAGGAATTAGGGAAGCTGGTTGATGGGTCTAGTCCCCGAAGAGTGTCTCGTACTCCCTGGATTCCCTGAATCGTACCCAAGGCTCCCACACCCGTAGAAATCGCTCATGAGTGTCCGGTGCCACCGCAGCTAGCTCTTCCATATGAAAAAGATGGGACATTTCCTTGGCCCAGAAGTGTGGAGGTTCTTTAAGGAAACACCGGATGACCGACGGACTGTGGTGTGCAACATTTGCCAAACCAGGCTCAGCAGGGGTTCCACCACTACTAGCTTAACTACCACCAGTATGCGCAGGCATATGAATGCTAAGCACCCCACTCAGTGGCAACAAGCCCGTTCACCTCCGGCCGTGCACACCACTGCTCCTTCCCCTGTGTCAGCTGATAGTCAGCCCCCTGCCCAGGACCCTGCCACAAAAACCCCATCGTCGCCTCCACGATCCTCCACAGCATCCACCAGCGTTCAGCTCTCCATACCCCAGACGCTGGAGCGGAAACGCAAATATAGTGCAACCCACCCGCACGCCCAAGCCCTTAATGTGCACATCTCCAGATTGCTTAGCCTGGAGATGCTGCCCTATAGGCTAGTAGAGACCGAGGCCTTTCGCAACCTCATGGCGGCGGCCGCCCCTCGGTATTCGGTCCCCAGCCGCCACTACTTTTCCCGATGTGCCGTCCCAGCCCTGCACCAGCACGTGTCAGACAACATCATCCGTGCCCTGACCAACGCCGTTTCTGACAAGGTCCACCTGACCACGGACACGTGGACGAGTGCTGCCGGGCAGGGCCACTATATATCGCTGACGGCACATTGGGTTAACTTGGTGGAGGCTGGGACCGAGTCTGACCCTGGGGCTGCTCATATACTGCCGACGCCGAGGATTGCGGGGCCTACCTCGGTCCAGGTGTTTCAGGCCTACTATGCCTCCTCCTCCTCCCACCCCTCCTCCACCTCCTCCTCCGAACTACCATCCGTGGGCACGGCGCCATCAGTCGGTAGCTCTAGGCACAGCAGCAGTGCCGTCGCTAAGCGACAGCAGGCGGTGCTCAAACTGCTGAGCCTAGGCGATAAAAGGCACACCGCCCAAGAGCTATTACAGGGCATCACGGCGCAGACTGATCTGTGGCTGGCACCGCTGAACCTGAAGCCAGGCATGGTTGTGTGTGACAACGGCCGTAACCTGGTGGCGGCTCTGCAACTCGGCAGACTGACACATGTGCCATGCCTGGCCCATGTGTTAAATCTGATAGTTCAGCGTTTCCTCAAGACATACCCCAATCTGTCAATCTGGCTATTATTTACCTCATATCTTGTGGTTCTTACATGTCCAGATTCAGGCACCCTAATGCACAAATAATATTGATAGCATAAATAATGACGCTACATATTTTGATACAGCTATTTCTTACATTGCTTTATTTTCAAATATGTAATATATCAGATTGTAACAGGCGTATTCCTGGTCCCATCATATTTGTTTGGGGTGGAAATAGAGCAATGCAAGCAATGTCATAGATGGTGTTAGTAAATTTATTTGTGAAAGTAAATATAAGTGATACAGTCTGAGCAAATCATTATATGCACATAGCCCAAGATATTACGCTGTAATACAAAGCAATAGCTAGTGTTGAGCTATACTTAACTGGACACTTGTGATGCCAGCCACAAAAGCACACCAATTTTTTTTTTTTTTTTATCAATCTTGCTTTATTGAAAAAGTATAACAAAAAAAAGGGATACAACTGTATACATCTCTTAGTATAGTTGTGGTATAACATGAAAGTAGGCATAATTTGTTTGAGATAACAGTAAGTTGTTAAAATTCACAACAGTTATCAATCTTGTAAGTTAAACCAAAATAGGGTGGGAGAGAGGGGAGGATGAGCAGGTAGGGAAGAGGGATGGGGATTTTATGTTCTGAATTGTAAGATTGGTTTATTTTTCCGTGTGTAGGTTAAATAGTTTGTATTTAGTCAGATATGGTAAGGTATCTTGTTCTTCCATTTTTTGTAAAAACAAAATCTCCTTAAACCAGTCGGTGATGGTCGGTCTTCTGCTTGTTTTCCACAGCCTGGGGATCAGTGTGCGAGCAGCTATTAAGAGAAAGTTTGCTAAGGTGTGTTTGTTGTCCTTTCCTGACATGTTTGACAAGGAGAGCAGTAGTCTGGATGGGTCATTGACTATGTTGTGTCCTGTCAGATCAGAGGTTATTTTGCAAACCGATTCCCAGAAAGGCTGGATTATAGGGCATTCCCACCAAATGTGCAACATTGTCCTGGGGCTCCCCTACATCTCCAGCATTCGTTCGAACAAGTCGGGTAAATTTTAGTTTAGTTGGGACCCAGTACCACCTTGACATATTTTATAATTTGTTTCCTGTGCTTTGATGGAAATCGATGTCTTGTGTGTCTGTATGAAAGCCTTGTCCCAATTTACCAAAGTGAAGTTTTGGCCTAATTCTTCCTCCCAAGCTTTTATAAAATGAGGGGGTTCTTCTGCCCATTTGTCCAGGATCAGACTATATATTTTTGAGATTGTATGTGTGGTGGGAGATGAGGCAATACATAGATCTTCGAATGGGGTCAATTTTCTATGTAGGTTTAGTTTGTTTTTGTATTTATGATAGAAATTGGATAGTTGCCTATAGTCCCATTTGGTCTTTTGGTTTCCTGGAATGTTTTTGGTAAGTTTTTCAATAGGCTTAAGTGACGTTGAGTCTAGGAAGGTCTTGAATCTCAGGGGTTTATTATCCTCTCTGAAGGGTAGCAGGAATTCCTTATTGTTTCCAGGGGGAAAGTCTGAATTATCTGATATAGGGGTAAGTGGACCGTTACTTTCAAAAAGTTTTGATGTGTCGGAGGGTTTGTTTAGTTGATGCCCATTGCTGTGCATTTGGATAGGTTGATTTTGTGGTTGCTGTAAAACCCAAATGTTTGAAGTGTCTCCATTAATTTTGGTAGGGTTTTCTCTGGGTTGGTTAGATATATTAATACGTCGTCTGCAAAGGCTGAGCTAACATATGAGGTATTTCCAATTTTAATCCCTGTTATTTCAGGATGGTTTCTTATGGCGACAAGAAGATGTTCTATGACAAGAACGAAGAGTAGGGGGGATAAGGGGCAGCCCTGTCTGGTCCCATTATTTATTGTGAAGGGAGTGGAGTGTGAGCCGTTGATTTTGATTTGGGCTTTAGGGGTATTGTATAGCGCTGAAATTTTATTAATCATATTGCGTCCTAATCCTATTTGTTTTAGGGTCTCCATCAGGAATCCCCAATCCACCCGATCAAATGCCTTTTCAGCATCTAGTAAGAAAGGCAGGGATGATTTATTGGCATAGTGTATGAGTGAAAAGGTTTTCAGAGTGTTGTCTCTTGCTTCCCTATTAGGGATAAATCCTACCTGGTCTGGGTGGATCAGAGAACCCATTAGTGGGGAAAGACGTTTTGCAATTAATTTGGCAAATATTTTGGCGTCGGAATTTATTAGTGATATGGGTCTGTAGCTCTGACAAAGTAACGGGTCTTTTCCTTCTTTTGGGATTACAGTGATATGGGCATGTAGGAAAGCTTGAGGGAATTGGGTCGAGTCTGACACAACATTAAATGTTTTGAGCAGTGGAGGAGTGAGTTCTTCCAGTAGTGTTTTGTAAAATGTTGCAGTGTAACCATCTGTTCCCGGGCTTTTACCGTTCGGGAGGGATTTTATGACCATGGTTAATTCCTCTGGGGTGAACGGAGCTTCTAGTTGTTCCGCGATTGATTTAGTTATGGTGGGTAAAGATGTATCTTTTATGTATTGTGTCAGAGTTTTAGGAATTGGTGGAGGCGCGAACGTTGTTGAGGGTTTTGGTAGATTATAGAGATTTTTATAATATTCAACAAAAGAGTTAGCTATTTCTTCAGATTTATGGACTGTGTTTCCTGATTTCGTTTTTATGGCTGGGATATAAGAGGCGGCTTTTTTGTCCCGAAGGGCTCTTGCCAGGAATTTTCCGGGTTTGTTGCTCCAAAGATAACATGTCTTTGAGCAAATCTGTTGTATTCTTTTTTGCTTGGCTTCGAGAATTGTGTTTATTTCGTGCCTAACTAATGTGAGTTCCCTTAGGGTAGATATTAGAAGAGAGTGCTTATGTTTATTTTCGAGGGATTGGAGTTTATTTAGTAATGTCTGTAATTTGAATTCTGCTTTTCTTTTTATGCGTGATCCGTGTTTAATCAGGATTCCTCTAAGGGATCCTTTCAGAGTTTCCCAGAGGATCGTGGGAGAAGATTTGTCCTGTTTATGATCTTTATTGAATTTATCTACCTCCTGTTTGAGTTCAGCGAGGCAGTCAAGGTTTTTTAGAAGGCTTTCATTTAGTCTCCAGTTGTATGAAGGGCGTTTTTGATGGGGTAAATTAAGGGAGCAAAAAACTGGAGCATGATCTGAGAGATAGATTGACCCTATCTTGGAGGCTTGAGTTGTGGATAACAAGTTGCGATGTATAAAAATGTAATCCAGTCTACTGTAAGAGTTGTGTGCGTTTGAGAAGAAGGTGTAGTCTTTGGCCTCTGGGTTTTGAAGCCTCCATGCATCGCATAGTTGCATTTTTTGTAGCTCTTTTTTTATTTTGTTTAGTTTATTGTAGGAGATAGCAGATTTTCCGGTGGAGGTGTCTATAATTGGATTGATTGCTATATTAAAGTCTCCCTTCAGAATTAAGGAACCCCTCGAAAAAACACATAGGTCGTCTAATACATTGGTTAGAAAGCTTGTTTGATCAGAGTTAGGTGAATATATGTTTGCCAATGTGAATAGAGTGCCCTGTATTTCGCATTTTAAGAAAATGTATCTTGCTTTGTCGTCCATTTTAGTCTCGATTATTTTACTATGGATATTTTTGTGTATGAAAATCGAAACCCCTTTTGATTTTCCTTCGGGATTTGTACAGTGGAGGGCTGTTGGAAAATACCTATTTTTGAAGTTTGGGACATTGTTTGATCTAAAGTGTGTTTCTTGAATGCACAGGATGTGCACTTTTTGCCTGTGCATTGAGTAAAGAATTTGAGACCTTTTTTCTGGCTGGTTAAGGCCTTTAGCATTTAGGGTTGCTATTTTTAATGTGGAAGACATTGTTAAACTAGTTTATTTGTTAAGTTGAATTTGACTACAGGAGAAATGGATGTTGTGTCTGGGAGTGAAGGAAGGGTAGGTGGGGGAAGAGGTTTTAGGGTACCGGTCTGTTGTAAAAGTAGAGACCGGGCTGTATCTATTTGTTTATGCACTTAAGCAGTTTCGCTACCGTAATATCTTATTACGGCACGTCCTATTGGGGGTGTTGAGTTGTATATGATGAGAGGGAGTTGATCTATATTTTCCTCTCTACTGTGTTTTTGTGTATATGGAGATGGAAAGTCCATATGGGCCTGTGAGTGATAAATTGCTTAAATTATTTGTGGTGTGGGGTAGTGTTTTAGTATGTTTGTGTGGCTAGTTCAGGTTCGGGGAGGTATTTTAGCACGGTTCTTAGCCATGGTGACCTAGCAGATCCTGTTTTGTTTTGTAACTCAGTCCAGGGGCACGGGGCCTGGATTCTGGGTGCTGCTTTTGGGATGCTGCGAGGTCACCTCAGGCAGTTGTGTAATTTAATCAATTTGAGCAAACTGTAGATGTGTGGTTATCGCATGCATTTTTAACAATAACAGTTAACATAACAATAAAAAAGGTGAGTTTGTCCTGAGAAAGTCTTGCTTCTGGAAGGTAATATGTACAAGTCTCAGGCTTCTTGTGACTTTTTGTTGTGAGACTGTCTGAATGTCCAGGCGGGGCTTAATAACAGTTCTTGCCCATGGTGACCTGGCAGGTCCTGTTTTTATTTTGTAAAACGGTCCAGAATTGTGAGACCTGGATTCTGTGGGGTGCAGAGTGTGGGCTACTGCGAGGTCACCCTAGGCATTTATATAATTTAACAGTTCTAAACAAACTATTGAAATGTAATTTTTGCAAACATTTTTAACAATAGCGATTAAGGTATTAATTGACCTGCGGGCATCTTGCTACCTGTAGGTAGTAGGTGAGAGTCTCTCGCTTCTTGTGACCTTTCGTCGTGTGACTGTCTCAGGGTCCTTTGTCTTTGCGGACGAGGAGTGTTTATCCTGGAGTTGGGGTTTTCATTCCAGGAGGATGCTCTAGTTGCTTGTCTCGGTGCTTGATCACGGAAGGGTTCGTCCCAGTCAGGCAGCGTGATTGGAGGGAGGTTGAGTTCCTCTAAAAATGCTGTTAGTTCTTCTGGATGGGTTAAGGTAATTTGCTTATTGCCGCTTTTCACATGGAGGGCGAAGGGGAATCCCCATCTATAGACAATGTTTCTGTTTTGCAGTATTGAGGCTCAGGTGACCCAAACAGGGTGCGTTTGGATGGAGGGCTGTTGTTTGTCCCAGCGTTAGAGCCAGAGTCCTTTTTGCTATTGCTACCACGCTCCTGGAGCTTTTGTGGAGGGGCCATCTTATTTTGACTGCCAGTAGGGGTATTATTTGTGCTGGGGGGATCTTTATTCTTACGTTGCCCCCTTCTGGTGCTGGAGGGTTCAGGCCCCGTTATCTGCTTGGCTTGTGGGGTGATCGGGGTATTTTCTTTGTTTTGGGGTGCAATGAGGGTTTTTGACTCACCCCTTGGTTGTGTCTCCCTGCCTCTTCTTAAGCTGGGCTCCGGTGGTGTGGAGTCTGTTGCAGCTCGGGTTCCGCTGCCAGCGCGCCTCCGAGCGCGTGCTGCGATCTGGCGCGAGAGGCTCCCGGAGGACGGGGAACGATCCTGGAGTGGCCGAAAGAAATTATATATCGGGGTTCCTTCGGCGGGGCAGTCCTGGACCCTCTTGGAGCTTCTTCTGGAGCCGGGTTTCCCCATGCAGCGAGCGGTGATTACCCCTGATTGTTCGGCCCGGAGCGGAGCTCTCTCACACGCGTCTGCACAGCATGGCGGTTAGACACGCCCCCCGCACACCAAATTTTTTAAAAAGGAAACCTACCACTTGAAGTGGCAGGTTTCTGATGGAAATACCGGGCACCAGCTCAGGGTGAGCTTGTGCCGGAGCTTATTTTTGTTAGTGTTTTAAACCGCTACTAGTGGCAGCAAGCCCAGCCACAAGCAAACCAAAAAAAAGTAAATATATAACGTTATTGTAGCCCTAAGAAGGGCTGTTGGGTTCTTGTAGAATCACTCCTGCCTAACACTATTCTAATAGAACACCCTAACGCTTTCCCTGACCAGCAGCAGCTCTCTCCCTAGCGGCATCCAGACAGAGAATGATCCGAGCAACGCGGGCAGGGGCTAGTCTATTCCAGGGTCACCTGATCAGGCCAGCCAACCACTGCTATCGACGTGTAAGGGTACCATGTCATGCTGGGTGGAGTGCAGAGTCTCCTGGCTTGTGATTGGCTCTGTTTCTGGCCGCCAAAAATCACAACGGCGGGAGATGCCATTTTTTCGAGCTGGCGAAATACTCGTCCGAGCAACGAGCATCAAGCTCGGACTAGTATGTTCGCTCATCTCTATAGATAAACCTTTTAATTTAATCTGGGTTTAGTAAAAACTTTGTTATGTCCGTGTTTACTGGGCTAAAACTGAATTTAGCTTTGATGAGGGCTGTTTTAATTTGTTGGTATTTTAGCCAGTTTATTCTTATCATTTGGGTATCCAGAGATATTGATTCCATTGGTTTTAATTTTCCGGATGGTAAAATAAGATGTCCCAGCTTCCCTAAGTCTTTCCTCAACCATTGTATAGGAACTAAATTGTGTATACCTGCAGACAAGCTGTTAATTGGAACGTCTTGTGGGACTATACTTAGAATTTGAATTTTTGAGAGAGTTATCCATAAATCAGCCATTGCTGATATAGTTGCTAAAGGGTGTTTAGGCTGGGAATTGAGGATCATTAAGCTGTAAAGGTATGCTTTAATGTCTTTTGTTGGAACTTGATTGTTTTCTATGTTGATCCAAAGTTTATTAGTATCTGAGGACCAAAAGAGTTTTAATTGGTCTAAAATGCTGGCCTTATAATATTGTATTACAGATGGACAGCCTAGTCCGCCTTTATTTATTGGTTGAATAAGTATATTTGCTTGTATACAAGGTTTTTTGTGTTTCCAGATATAGGACCAGAGGAGTTTGTGCAATGTTTGGAGTGTTTTCAGAGGGGTTGGGATGGGTAAATTACGGAATAGATATAAAATATATGGTATTATACACTATCCTCCCAAACCAAGATAATTCAAACTTGTCAAAGTTTTCTAAGTCTTTTTTAATCTTGCTTAGAAGGTGTTTGTAATTAATGTTAAGTGTTTCTTTGTGTGGAAATGTTAACTTAATTCCTAGATAGGTGATTTTTGAGGCTTCCCATTGGAATTTATATTTTGACTTGATAAATTTAACTGTTAAAGGGGATATGCCCATGTTTAACACGTTTATGCCCATGTATTTAATTTGTAATATGATACCTGACTGTATTTTTCAATGATTTGCATTGCAGATGGTAAAGATTTTGAGGGATTCGAGAGAATTAGGATGGTATCATCTGCAAATAGGCCTACTTTGTGGTCCTAATTTCCTATATTGATACCTGTAATTTGTGAGTCACTTTTAATTAATTCTGCAAAGGGTTCAATAGTCATTATAAATATCAATGGGGACAGGGGGCACCCCTGTCTTGTACCATTTGTTATTGTTATTTTTTCTGATAAAAAGCCTGATGTATACACTTGTGCGGATGGCTTGGAGTAGAGAAGCATTATGCTATCTAGAATGCTACCTTTTAGGCCAAATTTCTTTAGCATAAATTTCCAATGGACCTGATTGAACGCCTTCTCCGCATCCAGAGAAAGGAGCAGAGAAGGCGTTCGTCGGGCCTCCACTATTTGAATTATATCTAGGATCCTTCTAGTGCTGTCTAGTGTCTGTCTTCCTTTCATAAAACCAGTTTGGTCGTTATTGATAACCAATGGTAAAATGGAGGATAATCTAGTGGCTATAATTTTGGCATAAATTTTTAAATCTGTGTTTAATAATGAGATCGGCCCAAAATTCATTGGCTTGTCTGGGCTTTTACCGGGCTTTGGTAGGGTAATGATTAACAATTGTAACATTTCCTCTGGGATTTCTTTCTCTTCTATTATGCAATTTAGGGTTTTTAGAAGGAAGGGTTTCAAAATGCTGTAAAAAGATTTGTAGTATTCGTTTGTGAGGCCGTCTGGGCCTGGTGCTTTATTGTTTTTTGCATTTTTTATTGCTAGATCAAGTTCTTCACTACTAATTGGACGATTTAGTGCTTCAATCTGTTGTTCAGAAAATTTAGGAAGTGTTATACCGGATAAGAATTCATTAATTGAGCTGTCTGATGGCTTAGGGGTGGAAGAGTCATCCTTTAAATTATATAGTGACCTGTAGTATTCGCCAAATGTGTTAGCTATTTCCTGGGGGTTTATGATTTTGTTGTTTTTTTGGTTGATAATGTAGGGGATTTTTTGTTTGGAGCTTCTATTTTTGATTTTATTAGCAAGGATTTTGCCTGCTCTGTTACCTTGCCAATAGTAATTGGCTTTACATTTTCTCATATTAAATTCTAATTGGTTTTGGTAAAGTTGATATAGTTCGTATCTTAGTTCTTGTATTTTGTTGGCGAGGGTTTGAGAGGGGGAGATTTTATTTTTAGTATCTAATACAGTTATTAAGTCTAGGAGGGAAGAAGTTTTGGCCATTTTAAATGTTTTGTGTCTGGCAGCTTGTTGGATTAGCAAGCCTCTTATGAAATTCTTTTGAGCACACCGTAGGTTAGCTTCCGAGGTGTCAGGGGTATTGTTAAATCTAAGGAATTCTAGTAGCTTATCTTCCAAGGTTTGGGGAATGTTAGGATTTGATGTCAAGTAATTATTAATTCTCCAGACAAAGGTCGCTTGCGGGCATGTTGAATGGGAAACGGGGCATGGTCAGACCATGTAATTTGGCCAATGTTTACTGATGTTACTTTTTGTAGTAGCCATTTGTCTACTAGGATTAGGTCTATTCTGAAGTATGAATTATGGGATATTGAATAAAAAGTATAATCTTTTTCTTAGGCATGTAAGACTCTCCAAGAGTTGTATAGGTCTTCCAAGAGGATGAGATTAGAGAATCTCACACTATCACATGAAATGTGGGAGTTTGGACCAGGAGGAGGTGATTTGTCTATGCTTGAGTTGGGGACTAAGTTAAAATCTCTGCATAATATTGTTTGTCCCTGTTTTATGTTATTGATTTTTTCTATAATGCTTTTAATGAAAGGGCATATATGGAGATTAAGCTGAATACTTAATTCTCAATTTTACATACCAGAAAGATATAGGGGCAGATTTACTTACCCGGTCCATTCGCGATCCAGCGGCGCGTTCTCTGCGCTGGATTCGGGTCCGGCCGGGATTTATGATGGTAGTTCCTCCGCCGTCCACCAGGTGACGCTGCTGCGCTGAAAAGAATCTGAACGCACTTCAATACACCGAGCTGGACCAAGTGAAGGTAAGCGCGTCCCAAGCGACACATTTCGTTTTTTAAATGCGGCGTTTTTTCCGAATAAGTCGGGTTTACGTTCGGCCACGCCCCCCAATTTCCGTTGCGCGCATGCCGGCGCCAATGCGCCAAAATCCCGGGGCAATTCAGGTACAATCGCCGCAAATCGGAAATATTCGGGTAACACGTCGGGAAAACGCGAATCGGGCCCTTAGTAAATGACCCCTATAGCGTCCATTAGCATCCGTTTCTAATTTTATGAGATCAAGGGCCACTGTGTCTTTTATGGCTATTGCAATTCCTCTTTTTTTTTCTCTGCAGGAGCAAAGAAGATATGAGAGAATTTGTTATGCTTTAGTCTTTTGGTGTCTTCTAGATTTAGATGCGTTTCCTGAGCGCATATAATATCACTCTTTAAACTTTGGGCCTCCTTCCAAAATAGAGCTCTTTTCATCGGCTATTTAGGCCTTTAGTATTGATAGCGGTTAGGTTAAGAAAGTACAGATGCTAATTACGACGCTATACCTATACAAATTTTTTATGCTATATTTTATACTAGTTATTTCATTTGTCGCCATAAAAAAACCTGAATAGTTATTCAGGGTAACATTAAATATAAGAAAAACAACATAAAACTTGAACAAAAACTGTGACAATGCTACCTGCATCGTCACAGAGGGGGATGAAAGTTTGGGGATAGGATTTCCGACTGTCCGGTTCTTATGAACCTACCAAGCTTCAAGGCGGCTTGGTGTATTCGGGGGGGGGGGGGGGGGGGGGGAGGTTCACACTAGCCGTAAGGAGAGAGTTGGTGATTTCTTGGCTCCGCAAACTTCCCTTGTTTAGGTGGGTAACAAAAAAACAATAAAAAAAGAACCTGAGTCAAGCATGAACTCATTTGTGAGCAATAGGGAGAATTAGAACAGATACTTGCTGTGTGACTAGGCAGTCCTCTCAGGTGGTGGGGAGGTGAGGTTGCCTTTTTCCTGGGATAGGATGTTCCATTTTTGAAGTTGGGAAATAGCTTCTTTGGGGGAGCTGAGAGCGTAGTTTATCCCATTTCTAAAGATGATGAGCTTTACTGGGCAGCCCCATTTGTATGCAGCGTTATTTTCTCTTAACGCTTTCGTTACTGTAGCAAATTCTCTTCTTCTGTTCAGTGTTGCTGCCGAGAGGTCTGAGAATACTGTAATGGCCTGTAACCATTCCGGGAGGGATTTTTTGCTGCTTATCAATAGCCTCTTTAAATTGGTAAAAGTGTATTCTTGTAATAACATCCCTGGAGGCAGAGGCAGGGACACTTTTAGGTTTGGGGATTCTGTGTGCCCTGTCTATCACTAGATCCTTCTTTTCAGCTTCTGGAATGAGGGCGGTGAAGTAATCAAAGAGGAAATCTTGGAGATGCTCTGTTTCTACGGTCTCAGGGATATGTCTTCCAGGTCCACTAGCTATAGTTAAATGTCTGTTATTTCATCATTGGATTCGTTGTAGGCATCTACTAAGGAGTTGTGGGCATCAGTGAATTGCCCCATTTTGTCCTCTAGATCAGAGGTTCTTTCTCCAATTTGTGTTCATTCTGCAGGACACTTAGTGCACTGGAGATATCTTTCTGTAATGACTGGCTCAGGGCTCCCAGCATGTCAGTCAGCATGTGCCTCATGGTGTGCTCAGTCACTGGAGCAGAGGGGGCTGATGTAACAGAGCTGTGACTGTGACTGAGGGGGGTGCTCACGGTGTTGCTGCATGTTGTTTTGTTCAGTGAGGCGTTGCTTATGGGATTATGCTGTGGGGTCTGAATATTTTCAGGGGCTCCCAAGTAGGGCATAGTGGGGCTGAATTGGAATGGTGCACTAATGTCAGTGTCAGAGCGCAGCCCCGCTCTCTTTCTCCTCTCTGACACTGCTTGCTGGCCACGTGTGGGGGAAGTGTCGGCGCCATCTTGGCTCCCCATTGCTCTGGCGTGCTCCAGGGTGATGGCAGGGTGTACTGACCCGGTTCTTGGGCTCTGATGCTATGTGCCGCTTTTGTACGGGAGTCCGCGGAGCTCTTTACCGGTGCGACCGCTCAGTCGTGCATAAGGCCACGCCCCCCGCGAACAGAGCACAGAGTATTCCATTTCCGTATATATTGCTAGGATCTAGGAATCAGGTTGTGTATAGTGGACGAAAGTTGTTATATATTAGAGGCATTAATGGTATGGTATCCAAAGGCTACAAAAGAGGAGGAGGACCAGGAATCCCAAATATGCTCAGAAGCATGAGATTTCAGGAAACCATGTGACATAGCGATTTATTATGTGTATACTGTGTTTATCTCAGCTATTAGTTCTGCCCTGGTGGGAGCTAAGTGTGACTTCCATTTTCTGGCAATGACAGAGCCTAACAGAGGCTTGTCCATAGGATAGGGGATAATAAGCTGATCAGTGAGGGTCTGACTTCTGGGACCCCCTGAAATCTGGAGAACGGGGTGCCGTTCTGACTTATTGGTGGAATCTTGGCAACAGTCAGAACTTTCACCAACAGCTTCTTTTGATGTATTGGGAGTCGTGGAATCCCTATGAGTAATAGCACTAACAGTGTTGATGTAGGAATGCTTCTAGAGAGCAATTGAAGTAAAAGACAAAATACCTCCATCCAGTAGTTACGTAGTAAGGGACATCCCCAAAAAATATCGGACAGTGAGCGCCTTCCTCCGCATCCCCTCCAGCATCTGGCTTAGTCGAATTGGTGTATAGTACCACTGTAGTGTTATTTTTGTGGCAAGTTCCACATGGGCAGAGCTCTTAAGTGCTTTAGAGATTATTGTCATAGAAAAACTCCCGCTTTGAGGAGAAATAGTATAGTGTCTAACTCACGTTCCCACAATCTCAGAGGGTAGAAGTAGTGAAAGGACATACACTGTGTAATTTTTTTTATAGAATGGTTTGAGGCCTTTGACTTTACCGAACATTAAGGTATAAATCTCGTTATTAAAGGAGGGTTTTGTTGTCAATTTGGCTTTGATGTAGTGTGTAACTTGGGCGTATCTGAGGAAGTCATTATTAGACAAGGCAAATCTGTTGAATGGGAGCAGAGTTTCCCCTTCAAATAGTTGTGTGCAAGTATTTACACCCACTTCAGTCCATGTTGTTAGAGAGGTTGAGGGGATAGCTAAAGCCAGGGTAGAGAGTGGGAGGTCTGTCCACATTAGCTGGGTCTGTGCGCCTGCATGGATAGACTTCCACCCTAGAAGCAGTGTCCTCATGAGGGTAGATGAGGATTTAGGCAGAGGGATGTTTCAAATGGATGCATTCATTATGTTGCAGAGGTCCAGGCCTCCCATCATAGCAGACTCAGTTTGCATCCAAGGTTAGCTAAATAGTAAGCTTTAAGGTCAGGAACTCCCAAGCCTCCCATACTTTTATGTTTCACTAATATGTGTCTGGCTAGTCTTGGCTTTTTACCAGCCCAAATATAGCGGGATAGAACGAATTGTGCTTTATTAAAAAAGGAGCCCGAAATTGGTATAGGGAGAGTTCTGAACAAGTACATCAGTTTGGGTAGCAAGAGCATTTTAAAAGCTGCAATCCATCCCAACCATGACAGTTCTCCTTTTTGCATTGATGCACATTCCTTAGATATTTCAGCAAGTAGGGGCGGGTAATTGTTTGAGAAAAAATTTGCAGGAGACCTGGTGAGGGTTATGCCCGAGTATTTTACCGAGGAGGGTTGCCAGTCTAACGTGTATTTGGATTTTAAATAGTGAAGGCCATCTGGGGGAATATGTAATAGAGACCTTGCCGAATTTTGTAATTATGTCTATTACCACTTCCAGTGATTTCTCTGGGTCTAACAATGTAAGGAGTATGTCATCTGTGTAGAGCGAGATGAGGTGGGAGTCCCCAATCTGTATCCCTTGGATTTTCGAGTTTAGTCTAAGCAATCTGGCCTGGGGCTCTATAGATAAGATAAAGATTAGGGGGACCAATGGGACCAATGCTAATGGGTCAGATAAGGTACCGTTAGCAAAAGCCATGGCTGAGGGGGAGGAATATAGGGCCTGAATGGAGTTCAAAATGAAATGCCCATGTGTCTAAGCGTGGAGAAGGCGTAGGACCAATTAATGTGGACGCCTTCTCGGCATCCAGTGCGAGTAGTACTGAAGGGCACTTTTTTGAATGTAGCCAGCTTAAAATGTTTATCACTCTCCGGGTGTTATTGGAGGCCTGGGATCCTTTTATGAAGCCGGTCTGGTCATCGCTTATCAGGTGAGAAATGCAGGGCATAAGTCTGGCTGCCAATACGGCTGCGTAAATTTTAGTGTCTACATTTAATAATGAAATAGTTCTAAAGTTCTAGGGAATTTCAGGGGGTTTCCCAGGTTTGGGGATCGTTACTATTAGAGCTTGCTGGTTACCGACCTAGAATGTTGCCGCCGCTGCTGCATTCATATAATTTGTAAGGTAAGTGGGAAGGAGAGCGGAAAAAGATTTATAGTATTCAGCAGTAAAGCCATCAGGGCCCAGAGCTTTCTGTGAGGGCATGAAGTTTATGGCCTTAGTTACCTCAGTTACTGTAAAGGGGGTGTTTAAGATGTCCCGTTGGGCTGTTGTTACCTGTGCCAGGCCAGCCGACTTGAGGAATGTGTTTACAGGCGGTCCCCTACTTAAGAACACTCGACTTACATACGACCCATAGTTACAAATGGACCTCTGGATGTTGGTAATTTGCTGTACTTTAGTCCTAAGCTACAATAAACAACTATAACAGTTATCACAGGTGTCTGCAATGAAGCTTTAGTGTTAATCCTGGTTCCAATGACAACCCAACATTTTTAAAATCCAATTGTCACAGAGACCAAAAAAGTTCTGGCTGGGATTACAATGATAAAATATACAGTTCCGACTTACATACAAATTCAACTTAAGAACAAACCTACAGACCCTATCTTGTATGTAACCCGGGGACTGCCTGTATTGCCTCTTCATTAGGCTGAAATGTGAATTTATCGTCCACTTGGTTATATAGCGACGCTTAATAATTTTTATACCTATCGGCTATACATTTTGGGGAATATAGTTTGCCACCATTAGATGGATGGAGAAAGAAGGGGATTCTAGATTTCTGATGTTTTTGTTTGAGCCTTTGTGCCAACAATCTTCCTGCCTTGTCCCCTTGGGAATAGCAAGTAGCTTTAAGTTTCCTTAAGCATTTATCATGTTGTGAGATAAGCAAGCTCCTAACCTGTAAACGGATAGCGGTTACCTTCTCTAGATTATCATGGGTTGGGTTGTTTTTATTAGCTATTTCAGCTCGAAGCAATTGTTCAGTTAATTTATTTAGTTGAGCTCTCCTTATCCGGTTATCTGTGCGTTCTATTCTCATGAATGTTCCCTGTATATATAACTTGAGAGTTCCATAATAGTGCAGGGTCTGAGATGTGCGGGTTAGTGGTGTCAAAATATTCTCTGAGCTCTTTCTCTATTTTGGATCTATGTGCTTTATGTGCCAGATAATATGGACTGTATCTCCACATGTAAGACAACCGGTCTAGATACCTCTATCTATAGTGATGGTAAGTGGAGCGTAGTCTGACCACTTAATTAGGCCTATCTTTGCCTCTTTAACCTGGGATAAAACATCTCTATCTGCTAAAATGAGATCTATTCGGCTATAGGAATTGTGTACAATAGAATGAAAAGAGTAATCCCTTTCTGTTGTGTTGATAATGCACCAGGTGTCAAAGATCTCAAAGTGACATAGTTCTGTGTTTAATGCAGTATTGGCCGTCCTCGCTGTGGAAGTGCAGTCCACTTCTGGGTCTGGGGTGATATTAAAATCCCCACAGATGAGAAGTTTGCCATGTTTATGAGCTGTAATGACCCGCATAACCTTATGAAAGAAGGAAATCTGTCTGCGGTTTGGCACGTATATAGATGCAATCGTGAATGGTATATTGTTAATGATGCCGACTCTTATCACAAACCATGTGGGTCACATATTGTCTTTGTGGTCTGGAGGGCCACAGATGTTCTCACAGCTATGAGGACACCCCTGCATTTTTTCTGAAAATGGGAATGAACAACGTGTGGAAAGGCAGGGTGATTAATGCAAAACACATCTGCAACACCCTCGCCGATGCAATGGCGAGGGAGTGTTTGCGAATACGTCCCATCTGCATGTACCCACATTACACTACATGGTCCTGATAGGACATAGGGGATATTGCAGTGGTGAATCCTGCGTGGCAAGGCAGAGGTTAAGTATTTTGTATGATGCAAGATGCTATTGTCCAATGATCTGTGTTACATCCTGTCCTTTGTAAGCTGAGATGTGATTGGAGGAGCAGCCACCACCTGACCAAAGGGAGGTAATAAAACCCCCTGGCCAGGAATGTTCTAGAGGAATTAGAGATGTTCTTTCAGAGAGATTCTAGTGTAGGAGAATCCTAGAGATCAGTGAGTGAGTGAGCAATCTCTGTCTAGCTTCCTACCAGGACACAGCTGCCTCCCAGCCTGCCCTCTACTTCCAGGCTGGTGAACTATCTCCTGAGGCTCCCTCCAACTCACATCTCAGCACTCCATCTACCTGTTAAAGGCACGTTGCTGCGGTTCCTGCCGGTTCAAATAAAGAACTGTAAGTTGTTTTCTTCAACTTCTGTCTCCGTCTGGTCCCTGCTAATACGGCTGCCTTCATCACCGGCACCCTGTCCATCACCCAGAGACTCACACTCGGGACATTAAGGGGTTGCCCCAGGGAGATCCGCTATAGCAGCCTCTCCCTCATCATTTCTTGCCAACACCACCCTGCTGGAGACCTGCCAGGCTGTAGGACAGCCCTCCGGTTCCCCTGTACCAAGCACCGTGACAATAGCGTGCTTAGGCCGCAACCGCCAGCCACTCAGGTACCGCGGGCCCCGGCAGTCTCCAGGCCTCACCTCAAGGGCTAGGCCCCGGTGGGGGATGTTGCACATCCTCTTGCAAAAGATGGGTTTCCTGTAAACACAGGATGTCACATTTTGTGGATTATGCCTCCTTCCATAGTTGGTTTCTTTTATATGGGCTGTTGAGGCCTTTTGTCTTAATGTGTGTTATTCTAATAGCCATGAGAACCTCCTAAGTGGGATGCTAAACACCTAAAATTACCTCTTACTGCATAAACAAGTGCTAAAGCATGAATGGTTATACTCTGTGCAAACATATAAAACCATAACCAAAACAAACGCAAGCTAAATAGCTCGAATACATCCGAGATCTTATAAGCCACATTATTTGGTTCTATCGGACTAAAGAGGGGAGCAACAGTCATGTAGTTACCCCATCAGGACAAGTGTGATGTCAGTCATCCTCAGCACCATGGAACTAGAGTCCTTGAGGGCCAAGCAGGTTTCTGTCAATGGTAACCTCTGTTGTTGGAGATGGTGGTCCATTCTTCTTCGATTGGGGCAGGAGGGTGCCCTGAAGGTGATGAAGGTAGAGAGACCTCCAGGTTCATCTTTTCAGGAGCGCTATTCCATCTTCCACAGTATTCAACAATTCAGTGACACCATTCCTGGTGATGACCACCCGGACAGGGAATCCCCATTTGTACAAGATGTTGTTCTACCGCAAGGCTTTAGTAATAGGTTGGAGTCCCTTGCGAAAGCTGGAGAGTTGCCGTGGAAAGATCAGCAAATATAGAGATTTCGTTGTACGGCTCTGGGAAGGAGGCCCTGGGAGTAGTCTAACTGTTTTGGCCACGGCACATGGTAGGCTCTATTAATGGTCAGGTCTTGTGGAGAGATCTCAGGCAGAATGGTTTTTGATCAGTTTCTGCAGGTATGTTTTTAGGTTTGAAGGTTGGATTAGTTCTGAGATGCCTCTGAACTTGAGGTTATTCCTCCGTGACCTGTCTTCCAAGTCCGCTATTTTTGCACACATATCATGTAGCTCAGACCCCAAAGACCCCAAACTGTGACTCAATATAATCAGTCCTGTCTCTCAGGTCTCGTATCGCTGAGTTAATGGGTTTAAGGATGTAAAACAGGGTAGAGAACGGGTCTGAGTCCTCTGCAGATAACAATGTGTGCGGGAGATCATGTACCTGCAATGGCAGAGCAGCATCACTGTGCAATCGAGGCCTTTGCTTGACTGGGCTCCGCGCCTGTTGCAATCCGCCTGGAGAGTGACACACCGCAGCATAGGTAAGTCCTCCGGTTCCCTCTCCTACCTGAGGAGTACAAGGGGAAGTAGATCCCAAAGGCTGGGCTGTCGCGGAAGACCTCCGCATAGAGGTGTTCTTGTCTTCTTCTTGCGGCCTGTCCTCTTGGCGCACAGAAGGGCCAGCGCCATTTTGAGTAGCTACTGAGGAGGGAGAAAAGTAAAATTCGGTGAGCTTGCGGGTCTTCCCAGGTTCTTCCTCTTTTTGGTCATGTTGAGGGGTTTCTCAGGGTGTTGGGAGAAGGGTGCTGTGGGTAGTCGCTGTTAAGGTGGTGGTGGGAAGGAGCTGTAACCTCACACAAACTTCTCAGATGGCAGCCAAGCCATGCCCCCGGCAGGTCTTTTTTTGTGCCTAATGCATGACCATGTCTTTTTTCTTGTTATACATGTTTAGTTTTTCCTATCCTGGTAGGCGCAACTTTGGCTTCTTTTTGAGACTTTTTGTTGCAAATGTCTCAAATCCACATGGACACTTACCACGTGAAGGGGTTATATACAGGAGTGGACACTAATGTAAATTTTGGATTTGAGGCCATGGCCTTTATTTCTTGGCACTCTAGTCTCAGGGCGCGTTCACACGTTGCGTTTTGACCTGCGTTTTCATTGCGTTGGAAACGCATATACAACAGCTGAGGTGGTTTGCCTAATTACATCACTGTTAACGTTTCCATTTACAAAACGCATCATAAACGTGATGTTAATGCACGCGTTAACAAAGCGTAAACACATGTGTTTTGTTAACGCATGCGTTAACATTGCGTTTACAAACGTAAACGGTAATGTAATTAGGTAAATTACCTCACATCAGCTCTTGCATATGCGTTTCAAACGCAATGAAAACGCAACCAAAATGCATGTGAACGCGCCCTCACCCTGACAATATATGAGGCTGCGGTCACATGAGTTGTTAACGCATGCGTTTTCAAATGCATCACAGCTGAGAAGAGAAAATTTGCCTAATTACATTGCTGTCAACATTGCATTAACAAAATACATGTGTTAACAATATGTTAACATACACTGTAATATAGTGTTTACAACTGTTTTTGTTAACACAATGGAAACATCTGTGTTAACATTGTGTTAACACATGAGTATTCTAAACATCATGTTAACAGCAATTTAAATAGGAAATTCTGCTCTTCTCAACTTTTGTAATGTGTTTGAAAATGCATGTGTTAATGTGACGTGTGACCTTAAACAAATTTAAATGCAAAAATTAGGAATTTAAATAAAAACAAAAAAACAGCCTAAACAGTGAATGCTCAGCAGGTTGATGAGGTTGATTAACAAAATTTTAAACATGTGAAATAAATTTAATTTACATGTTAAAACAGGGTCCATGAAAAAAAAAACCTTCCTTTGTGCCTCCCCTGGACCAGGTGCATGGAACATCTGGAGAATAAAGAAATATAAGGCACACTGCACAAAATGTAAATTGCACAAAGTTGAACTTAATGTCACGTCTGTGCCTGCTGTCTCCTCTATTCGTGCTATTAGGATTAGGAGACACTGAGTTTTTTCTGATCCTGCAGTCTGAACTAGGTTCTATGCTGTCTGACCTGATGTCTGCCACACCCCTCTCTGATTTTGTCTTGCAAGAGTTAACACTGTGGATGTGTAATTGCTTGCACCTGTGGCAGGGCCTAGGTTCCCTATAAGTGTCCAGTTTAGCTTTGACTCCTTGCTGGTCAAACTGCTATCTTGCTGTGTTTCTAGCTTCTCTTGTTTGTGATCTCTTGCCTGTGTCTCGACTTCTCTATTAGGATTGTGATTTGGTTATTGTTATTCCCCGCTGCTGCCGACTCGGATTGTATACCTCGCCTTATTGTGTTTGTCTGTATTGTTACGTGTTCACACCTTACCCAGGGAGGGAACGCCGCCCAGTTATTGGCCTCCGTTTAGGGGGAACCCAATAAGTAGGTAGGGAGATATTGGGGGTCTCAGTGTCAGGGCTCACTGTCTTTGTTTGTGTCCTGCTATTAAAGCACTAAAGACTAAAGACTAAGGAGCACTTCAAAAACGACAACAAAAGTTGCAAGTAACGTCAAAATGAGACAATTAAACTAGAAGAAATAAAGATACATGTCCCCCATGGTGTTTCTTAAGATCATGGATGAAGCCTATATGATAGTTGAGCTTGGGCTGGAGATTTGAACGGTCTTTTTCTTTATGAAAGATTCTATGGTCTCTATACAAGTGACCAAGCTTCCTTTTAAGAGATTTATAAGCAATTCATTTAGTATCATTTGGGCTCTGGAGCCCATGGAGTAGACAATGAGCTTATGAATTGTACAGTTTCTGCTATATGAAAAGGCACTTTTCCAGTTTTAAGGAGGCCAGATGATTGGTTGAGAATGTGAATTCTGTTACTGGTGTTGTGTTAGTCGAAAGGGAAAGACTTCTAGACTGAGTAGCTTAACACTGAATTTTTTCATATGTTACGGGTAAATTGGCTTTGTTTTTCTTGAGATAGGTGTACTATGAGTAGGTTCAAGGAGAACCTTTTCCTAATCAATACAATGTGTGTGCTATCATTAAAGATGGGCCAATTTTTAAAATTCGATTCGACCAGGTTTGCCGAATTTTCCAAAAAATTAGATTCAACCCGAACCAAATCATGTCAAATCATGTTAATAAACTGGTATTTCCTGGCTGCAGAGAGCATGCAAGGTGTTATATAACGTTGTGCCATGCTCAAATATGACACCCACATGACAGCCACTGCTCGCTTCACTCTTCAATTTCATGGGACCTCACAGGGGCGAACTTGACAGCGGTCAGTTGGCAGCAGCATGAGTAGGCCGCAGAGTGGCACAACGACAAGTTATGGAGGTGGCAGCAACATGGTAGGCCACAGAGTGACATATAGAAAAGAAAACGAGCCACTAAGAATGATTTTTTTTTTTCATAAATTCGTTTATCACATAAGTCCTTTATCACATATAGTTTGGGTTGCAAGCAATTCCCATTTTTAGAGTTTCACTGTACCGTGGCCTTGTAGAGACTTCTCACAGGTGGATTTCAGCAGAGGAGTAGATGTTCTCGTTAGTCACCTCGAGTGCTAATCATGCGAGTGTTTCTCTGCTAAGAAGCAGAAGCAGGAGGTCAGAAAGTGGCACAATCACAGTGTCTGTAGGTGGGTGGCAGCAGTAGCAGCAGCATGAGGCTAGAGAGTGACACAATGACAAATTCTGGTGGTGGCAACAACATGGTAGGCCACAGTGTGGCACAATGAGTGGCGGCAACATAGTACGCTACAGAGTATGGAGGTGGCAGCAGCAGCAGGAGACCCCAGAGTGGCACAATGACAGAGTGTGAAGGTGGCGGCAGCAGCAGGAGATCACAGAGTGGCACAATGACAAATTCTGGAGGTAGCAGCAACATTGTAGGCCACAAAGTGGCAGAATGACAGAGTTTGGAGGTGGCAGGAGCAGTAGGAGATCAGAGTGGCACAATGACAAATTCTGGAGGTGGCAGCAATATGGTAGGCCACACAGTGAAACAGTGGCAGAGTGTGAAGGTGCCGGCAGCAGCAGCAGGAGGTCAGAAAAGTGGCACAATGACAGAGTGTGGAGTTTAATACCAGGTATTACAAGCCCCCACTCGATGTAAGCTAGTTTACCAAAGAAACCATCACAGCACGATCCCGTCGGCAATTCAGTTCTCCTAGAATGCGACCTAGGAATCATTCAATTGAATTGAGAAACAAAGTTTTTTGGTGCTCTGTGGCTTCCGTGGCAAACTTGGTTGCCTAGTAACATGAATGGTGTCCTTTACCGGAGAGAGGCTCCCTCTATCTTGCAGCTCCCATAGTTTATACAGTCGCTAGGCAACAAGCCTAGCATCCCTCACCAGAGGAAGCCATCTTCCACTCCTCCCGACAAGTGTGTATATTCTGGATTAACTTTATTAGTAACTTCTAACTTTAGTTCTCCATAGCATCCATTATGGGTGTCTTAAAGGGCCTCAATAGGGGGATTTGAATTTCCTTGGCCCCTTCAACCACTGCTATGGAAGTGGCTATGATGGAAGGCGCATGCAGACATGTTAGGTGACCCTATTTAGGTCTCATACTTACCTTAGTAGAGCTTTTTAAAAGTAGCCAACCTCTTTAAGGTGTAAATGCTATTGTATTAATATATGTGTGCAATTACAGATGAAATTGTAGTCTGACCTGGCTGTATTTGCACTGAATAAGAAGGAAATGTTATGAGATCTGAACTCCCTAGCTTGCAAAATTAATAATACAGTTCTGAATAAATACACAGTCCTGGTTCAAAATACATTAGAGCTCAGTTTCAGTATTACACTGATAATAATATAATCAGTGCCCAAGAGAGTTTGTAGCTGAAATTGTATCTGTAAATAACTTCTCCTAATTACTAATTAAAGTTTTCTTGTGATGACAAGGGACCAATTAGCACAGAAGCAACTGTGTACTTATGGGGATTAACATGCACTGTGATCCTATGGTGCACCTGACTGCAGTCCTATGTAAGTACAATTTTAGAGGAGAGCTAGAACAATGTAAAAGGTATATAGCATTCCTAATTTAGTTCCCCTTTAGCTATCATCCAGGGAATTTCTCACAGTACTCTGCCATAGAAGGAGAGCACAACATTTAAATTAACATCCTCCAACCCATGTTTTTTGTTGGTACATTGAAGTGAGAGATTAGCTAAAATTTTATACATGTGCTATCTCTCCAGATACCAATTTGTGTCTAGTTCTGGGAGTTCCATTTAAAATTAATGAACCGCCCATCGATTCCTATTTTATATTTCTGAATTTTATTTGGGGTCTGGTTTGGAGCCTAAATGAGTTTAAATATCTAGAATGAGGTCTGAAAACAAGGGCATGTAGGGATAGTTTGCTTTCCAATGGTGTGAAATCAGAGGTAAACTTTGATACAACAGATTTGGACCATTGCTAACCATTCCTCAACTTGATTTTTTTTTCATTTTATGTATAGTTAACATAGAAAGGCTTTGTTTTTGTTGTGAATGGTGAAGACAAGTTAAAGAACTTTTGTTCCTATTATTATCCACCTTTAAGAAGGTCTTCAATAAAACCAAAGATGACATTGCCATGGAGTTGGCAAGTGCCCATCATGTCTTGGCTTCCTCGTAATCCCCCAAAAACATCCTATTAGGATGAATGGTGTTAGATTATATGAAAATTAAATTAAGGAGGTAAGAAGTACACTGCCAAAACTATGTTGAGAACAACAACAGCAATGCAAAATACACAAACCACTCACAGGTTTTATAAGAAATTATGTTATATTTTATATAAAATTATCCATCATGTTATTTGCTGTCTCTAGAAATTTGAATAAATATGTAAAAACTTTAAAACAATATTAACATATGCAAGAATTTCTGAGGTCCCTTCTACGAGTTTTCTTTTATCATGCAAATCCCCCTTCCATTCTGTACAGTTAATTGATTTAGATCTGGTCGGTTACAATGCAAGCAAACCACACATCAATCCGATATTTTATAATTAAAGGGATATCTGATGACCCTGAACTTCAGCTTCCTATCTTCATTCTGGTTCTCTTGCTTTATCTCTTCATCTTATGTGGTAACATAACCATTCTTATAGCATGCAAGGATCCTCGGCTCCACACTCCCATGTACTTTTACCTTGGCAACTTGTCCTTACTGGACATCAGTTGTTGCACTGTTTCGTTACATAAGATTATTATAACTTTCATTACCGGTGATAGAACTGTAACTTTCACTACTTGCATGGCACAGATGTACATGTTTGGATCTTTGGGATGTGCTGAACTGTCAATATTAACAGCCATGAGCTATGACCGTTATGTGGCCATCTGTAAACCTCTACAATATCATATGGTTATGAATCCTAGAACCTGTGGAATATTGGCTTCGACCTGTTGGATTTTTGGAATTTTGCAAGTTTCGCCTCATATAGGTATAATAAGTAGGTTTTCCTGTTATTCCTCTATTGAGATCAACCACTTCTTCTGTGACATAATCCCGGTGATAAGAATTTCTTGTGAAGACACCACTTTTGTCCAAATGCTCTTCTTCATTGAGGGTCTTCTTACCATGATAGTGACACCATTTCTCCTAATATTTGTGTCTTACATATTTATCATACTTGCCATCCTAAGGATACGTTCCACTTCTGGAAGACTAAAAGCCTTCTACACATGTTCATCACACCTTGTGGTGGTCATATTACTATATACAATACTGCTTAATCAATATTTGACCCCTAACCTAAGTGGCACCTTAGAGTCAAAGAAACTTTTTGCTCTTTTTAACACAGCTGCTGTTCCTATGCTCAATCCTTTGATCTACAGTCTAAAGAATAAGGATCTGAAAAGAGCTCTAAAGAGGATCTTCTGCCATGAGAACTCTACAGTTACTTAGGCTGTTCATTTTGTTTGTCAAGTCAAATTTGTATGAGACCTTCAGTAGATGTTCGGAAGAAGTCAAGAAAATTCTTTGTGGCCTTGAGACCTTTTATTACAACTCTTCTGACTCTCCTCTCTGAGGGACTAGGCCAAAAGTATAACGTTTACATCACACATAGTCAATAGTTTTAACGGATTTTAGGATTAGAATAAAGGGTCTGTTGTTTTTCCAGACAGAGAACCCCATTTGTCTATGTGTTTACTATTGCAGCTCATTCCTATGGGAAGAGGGTGGTGCTGCTGTATACTGCAATACAAGGTCTATGGTCAAGAGCAGCAATGTTTTACTGCTCTATTTTTGTACATACTTTATTTTTTATAATTTTGTTGCAAAGATAAATAACAGGTTACAGATGCCAGTTTACATGTTGATAACAGAGATCTTGTACATACATATTGTTATTTACTTTACAATATATTGTCTTACTTTATATTCACCGAGTTGAGTTAACTTGGAAGTAAAGTAGAACTTTAACATATTCAAACTGTGTTAAATAGAACATCATCTTACTGTTTTGTTCAGGTCAGTATTGCTGATAAATATTGCAGGTGTTTATTAGACATTATGAGTTATATTTATGACGATCAGATCTACGACTGTCATGTACTCCCAGTTAGCTCCTACCAAGGTTACCATCTGTGAGTTTTGACCTACTCCTAGTGCTGCGGTAGTTGGTGTAATGGAATTTCTAAAAGTCTTCCAAGGAAGCCACAGTTTCCCAACTAGCTAATTCTTCTAGCCTACATATGCTGTCTAAGTGATTCAACCATTCATTAATAGAGGGAAGCTCCGTTTGTAGCCATTTAGGGGGGATTGTTAGCTTAGCTGCTTGTACTAAGTGCTTGGTTAAGTCTCTACCATTTGGGTTCCATGAACTGTTAGGAAGCCACAGCAGAACAGACTCTGGGCTTAAGTTAACCTATTTGCCAGTTATTTCAGTGGTGTATGACTGTACTTCTTTCCAGAAGCGATATAACTTAGGGCATCTCCAGAAAATGTGGCCTAATGTGCATCCACTGTTCCCACATCTCCAACATGTGTCTTTTGAAAGCAATTGTTTTTTCACTTGAGCTTCCGGATTGTTGTACCTCCTTATCATGAGTTTATATGCGTTTTTCTATATTTGACGCATCTTGAGAAACCATGAGATCTCATATGAATTCTTTGGATTTGTTTATGGTTAATATTGTTTAGGTCTGATTCCCAACCTCTTATATAGGCAGGAACCGTGTGGTGTCTCTGAGTTAATATGTAATCATAGAGTAAGGAGATGGCTGCTTTTGGTAGGGCTTCTTTTTGTAGACATTTTTCTAGCCAACTGGGGTCGTGAAGGAGAGTGTATTTCTTATTAAGTTGTGCTTGGTTAAATCTGAGTTCTTCTCTTTGAAGGAAGTTTAGGGAGGGTAGGTCTTCCAATAGGTTCTCCCTGGAGTCAGAGATTTGTTGTTTGTGAAAGATTTTTCTAAATACGTCCAGAAGTGTGAGGGCTTATGTTTTTTTTCAGGATTCATTAAGAAGGGAATTAAGTTGCTGGGCAATAGTGGAGAGGGGTGACCTAATAGGCATATTTCTTTGGATAGTGATAGCATCATTTGAATTATGATTCTGGGACATTAGAGATGACTCCAAGGATGAGCTAGGGTTAGTGAGGCTTCTATTATGCTCTTGAGATGGTTTTCTCTGTTATATGTCAGTATGTCTAGAAGACCAAAGTCACCTTGATGTTTTTTAAGTATCAGCCGGTCATATGGGACTCTTGCCTTCTTTCCTTTTCAAAGGAAGAAGGTGAATAACGATTTGAGTTTAATGAAAAATATCTTCGGGACTGCTATTTAAAGTTTGAATGAGGTAAAGTAATTTGGGCATAATGAATGTTTTAAGGAGGTTTTCCTTCCCAATAGGAGAGTGCTAATGAGTTAAATAATGTAGTGATCTGGGGGTGTGGCTAGCAGCCGACATGAACAGTCACAACAGCCCCAAAACTGGGGTTTCTCCACATAATCCTGCCGTAAGCCAGCGAACATACCTGGAACCACGTTGAGGGGCTCCACTGCCGGTTGGACCCCTGCCAGAATGTGGAAAAATACTGCTGCTGCCACTGTGGAGCACGATCTGACTCACCTCGTGCTGCGGTTCCCGCCACTCGATCACCAGCAATGTCCCCTAGGCTGGAGAGGGCAGATCCTGAAATGCCTGATGACGACCATGAGCCCACACTCCGAGAGGTCTCACAACAGCTGCTCACGGTCATTCATAAAACCACAACCTCGCTGACTATGCGGATTGAGGAGGTAAAAGTGGATGTGGGATTACTGAGGCATGATGTGCAGAAACTCAGGGAGCGAGTGAGAAAAATGGAGACACGTATATCCCAGCTTGAAGACTCCTCGGCTTCTGCCCCTGGTCAGATACAAGCCCTGGAGTGCATGACTGCTCAATGGATGCAGCAAGCGGATGATATAGAAAACTGGCTATGCCGGAATAACCTCCGCATACTGGGCCTGCCAGAGAGAGTTGAAGGCCGAGATCCAGTGGCTTTCATGGAGGCCTGGCTGAAAGACCTGCTGCCAGATGCCAATCTATCCGCCTCCTTCGTCGTTGAGAGGGCCCATAGAGTACCTGGAAGACCACCTACACCGGGAGCACCACTGCGCCCAATGCTCACCGGAATCCTGAACAGCAAGGACCGGAATCAGCTACTGCAGATGGAAGGGCAACATTACTTAGTAGAATGCTAACATCCTTATCTATCTTTCCTGATTTTTTTGGGTGCCCTGCATAAAACAAGGGCATCCTTTATGGGGGTGAAGAAACGTCTTAGGGAGATGCAGATTCAATACAGCTTGACATTTCCCGCGCAACTCCTACTGATGCCGACTCCTGGATCAATACCCTGCGTAGGTCACCACGGCGCCGAAGTCCAGACTCTGCTCAGCTGATGTTGACAGGGATGACCTGTGTCCCACCATCGGCCCTGATGGACATTATACCCTGGACCGGCGATATACTCATCTCCTTCCAGGGGATCGGGTAATGTTGCACATACCTTGTGCCTATTGTCTATATATGTCTGCCAACATGATGTTTTCTTACTTAGGATAACCCGTATATTTGCTGGTTAATTGTTATGCAATGCATCAGCTGGAGGGACCCAGTTATTGGAGCAATAGTCTGTTTTTCCACTTCTAATACAGACTACCCCATTGTTATTGCCACTTGCTACAGACAGGAAACTTGTCCTTGGACTTCTCTCCAGTTTTTTACTTGCTAGGTTACCCGCCAGCAAGTATTAGTTATATGTTTTAATCGTTTGTGCTGTTGATTGTACTTAATCTGTCATGTCACTTAAACTGCTTTCGTGGAAAGTGAGTGGGTTGGGGGAGACTAGGAAACAGCACATGATCTTTGCTTATATGAGACGGCACACGCCACATTTATTGTGTCTACAAGAGATGCATCTTACAACCCACACCACTTCAACCTTGAAAAAGCCCTGGATACAGTGGCCATATCATGCAACTCATACTTCCCACTCTAGAGGTGTGTCATTTATGGTGCACCGTGCGGTGCGATGGGAACCTGATGTGATACGCAAAGACCCCGAAGGCCGATACATATTCATACATGCTTGGATTAATTGCAAACCTTTTGTAATCATTGGCGTGTATATCCCTCCAGCCTCCTCACTAGAAATACTGTATGAAGCGGCGGGATTTGCTTCTGCAGTCCTTTGGATGGGAGATCTTAACTCTGTTAGAACCATCCATTGACAAATTCTGGGCCCCAGACACATTACCTCCTAATCCACGCACTACTAATCTGCAGATGTTCCTTACAGAAATGGGGGGGAGTGACCTATGGGGGAGTCGCCACCCGCAGCTCAAGGAGTATTCCTGCCACACCCCGGGCAGAAACTCACTTTCCCGAATAGACTACATTTTAGAAAATACTCTTGCACATGCCTGGTTGACTAACATCACGTTCCTGCCCCGTGGGCTTTCAGACCACCCCCCCCCCAATCTTGCTCAGACCATACCTGCAATCGGCCATTAAGCACATTAAAAAGACCACAGCTGCCGAGGAGGAGGTATTGGCAAACCAGTGCATCTCTCTGGTGGCCATGTTTATAGCTGACCCTCTGATAACAATAGGGAGGCCTGGCTACTCAATGGGAGGAAATATGTGTATGTCCTCCACGAGAGACAGAAACGTTCTTCGCACAACAAAAGTACTTTGAAATGGGCAACCAATCTAGTGCCCTTCTGGCCCATATAGTAAACCAAAATAACTCATCCTCAGCTATTCTAAAAATAACAGGAACAGATGGGACTATACAAACTGACAATGCAGACATACATAACATGCTCACTTCATTCGACACAGTGCGAGATGTAACAAAACACCCGAAGAGATAGCCCATTATCTAGGCAACCTGATATTCCCCCACCTCACTTCTGTACAAAATCAGATGTTAGATGCCCCTATCTCCCTAGATCAGTGATGGCGAACCATTTAGCGGCCGAGAGCCCAAACTGCAACCCAAAACCCCCCTTATTTATTGCGAGGTGCCAACCAAAAATTAAAGCAGTAAGTTATTGCTCCCTGTTCTTCAACAACTTTCAATCAGATTAGCCTCCTGAGGACAGCAACACAATAGAAAGATGGAAACATTTTTTATCATTTTAGCTTCTTTCCGGAGTCCCTCTGTACACAGAGAATCGTGGGGCCAGCAGAAGGTCCTCCAAAGATAATTCGGCCCTGTCTACTCACTCTCCCTCTTCCTACAGTTCTAAGTAGAGAAGCAAGTATCAAAATATGTCTGAAAGCAGCGTCTCTTAAGTGGCTTGCAACTGCAGGAAGATTCTTTGAGTTCTGTCCGGTGTGCTGGGGCGATGGCCCGGGTGCCCACAGAAAGGGCTCTGAGTGCCACCTCTGGCACCCGTGCCATAGGTTCGCCACCACTGCTATAGACAATTCCACACTTCAGCTCCAGAATATTAGATACAACACTAAAAGAATACTGCAAGGATAAAAGGTAAAGAATCGCCCTGATTAATTTAATCTCCCTTTTTTGTCTTAAGATATTACCTCAATATGTACGGTATATGGAAATGCACTAATATTATTCTATATGCGGGGAGGAGTAATTTAGGATACAGGCAGTCCCGTGTTATGTACAGAATAGGTTCTGTAGGTTTGTTCTTAAGTTGAATATGTATGTATGGCGGAACTGTATAGTTTAGAATTGTAACCCCAGCCAGAATTTTTTTGGTCTCTGTGACAATGAGATTTTAAAAATGTTGGATTGTCATAAGAACCAGGATTAACAATAAAGCTTCATTACAGACACCTGTGATAACTGTTACAGCTGATCATTGTAGCCTAAGGCTAAAGTACAGTAAATTACCAACATCCAGAGGTCCGTTTGTAACTAGGGGCCATCTGTAAGTCAGGTTTCCTTAAGTAGGGGACCGCCTGTAAGTATCTCTGTGTTACCGCCCCTTGATTATTATGAGCTAATTCGCATATAAAGTTTTGATCATTCCTAATCCTAATTTTGTTTTTAATTTGCCAACTTTAAAAAACTTTTTTGTATAGAGAGGACAATTCATCCCGGTTCAGTTTCCAAAACCCAAGAATTTCCTCATACATTCTCGACTTCATACATTCTGTAATGTGACCAATAAGGGGTTTATATCAAGGCTAAATGCTTGTGATCGAGAACAAGATAAATAAATGCTTAGGACGCCAATCTCATCCTGCGGTGGACCTGAATTTGGGAGGTACCCAGCCTGAATTTGGCAAAATACCCAGCCAAGGAAATTCTGCACATATTACAATTGGTTTCCATCCAAAACTGCAGCATTTACAGGTTATGGAGACAAAGAGAAAAAAGGATTTTCTAATTATTCAGACTTAAGTTGAATTTGGGAGGTAGTGTCAGACAGTAAAAAAATATGCGAAAATGGAATAGAAATTGTTCTGGCACAACCACTTCCCTTGATTTGTGTTATTTTTTATTTAAAAAATTTTTTATTTTATGTTAATGTTTTATTAATGTTATTTTTATGACAAATTGTACAATAAGGTTAATGAAAACATTTTAAAAAAACCCACAAAAATCAAGGGAACAATGCAAAACGTGTGTTGCTCGTCCCAAATGATGAGCGTTTAGGTCCAAACGCATCTGCAATCAGGATTGGCTGCTTCTCGTTTCACTTGAATTGCGTTTTTACGCACAATTCAAGTGTAACGTGTGAACGCAGCCCAACAGAGAGGAATGGGAAGCAGCCTGTGTAAGAACCACAATGGGAAAGGAGATTCCAGAATCAGAAAGGGGATGTTTAAAATATGATGGTCCCTATAGATTTGGTACAAAAAGTTCAATAGATTTTTCTAGTGCTGGACGACCCCTTCAAATATTGGATGAAAAATTTCCCTTTCTACTGATTCAATGCAATCTGCTTTGCTGACAACTGCAAAGTAGCGAAGTACGTAACAAAATATGACTGAAAGCAGCATCTTATAAGTTGTTTGAAACTGCAGGAAGATTCTTTGAGTTCTGTCCGGTGTGCTGGGGCGATGGCCCGGGTGCCCACAGAAAGAGCTCTGAGTGCCGCTTCTGGCACCCGTGCCATAAGTTCGCCATCACTGCCCTAAGGGTTTTCTCAATTCCTATACTTCCTTTAATAACTTGTTTGTGTAATGCACCTTATAATTGTGTAGATGTATTGCATGGTATATGATAATAATAATAATTCCTTTATGTATATAGCGCACACAGATTCCGCAGCGCAGCAAAGAGTTTGCCAATTCAGTCCCTGTCCCCAATGATCATTTCTAAAGAAGTCATGTTACATTTGAGAGAGCCACCTACCTGGTCCTGTCTGCCCCATATTATCTGAGTAGGAGCAGTGATTTTGTGCATGCTCGCCTGCAGCGTGTGACGTGACTTCTCTTCTACCATGTCTAAAAATACTGAAGAAGGAAGACTGTGTTCATGGACATTCTCAGGATAAGACATAACATGTTTACATCTATTATTAAAATATTGTAAAAAAAAAAAAAAATGGGTGAAGAGAAACGGTGACATATTTGCAATTGGTGATTAGCGGATTTGTGACCAGTCGATTGCTGTGGGAACTGTGGGACACCAGACATCCAAATCAATTGTTATACATGATGTGGTGGGCCCCATAAGCAAGAATAGCATCAGCCCTCACACATGGAGCTTGGGTCTTGCCAGAACTTGCTTCCCCTTTCTTCCATTTCATATCATTCATTCATTCTAGTGCAATTCTACCCCCACATGATCCCCATGGTTTTCCTCCAAGATCCTCATCTCATGGACAAAGTAGAAAGCATCTATAAAGAGCTGTCCTGTCCTGGAGCACCTGTCCTGTCCTGGAGCACCTGTCCTGTCCTGTCCTGGAGCACCTGTCCAGTTTTTTACTTGCTAGGTTACCCGCCAGCAAGTATTAGTTATACGTTTTAATCGATTGTGCTGTTGATTGTACTTAATCTGTCATGTCACTTAAACTGCTTTCGTGGAAAGTGAGTGGGTTGGGTGAGACTAGGAAACAGCACATGATCTTTGCTTATATGAGACGGCACACGCCACATTTATTGTGTCTACAAGAGATGCATCTTACAACCCACACCACTTCAACCTTGAAAAAGCCCTGGCTACAGTGGCCATATCATGCAACTCATACTTCCCACTTAACTGCTCTCTATTGCCTATTCATTCCACAGCTCGGAAGGTATGGAGGGCAGCTAAACAGATGTCACTCCCAGTGGATATACGGAAACACCACATCTAATGCAACTTGGTGACGACTAGAGATGAGCGAGCACTAAAATGCTTCGAATAACGAGCCCCATTGAAGTCAATGGGAGACTCGAGCATTTTTGAAGGGGACCAAGGCTCTGCACAGGGAAGCTTGGCCAAACACCTGGAAATGGTACTAGCTGCAAATAAAAAAAAAAAATGTATAACGTTATTGTAGCCCTAAGAAGGGCTGTTGGGTTCTTGTAGAATCACTCCTGCCTAACACTATTCTAATAGAACAGCCTAACGCTTTCCCTGACCAGCAGCAGCTCTCTCCCTAGCGGCATCCAGACACAGAATGATCCGAGCAGCGCAGGCAGGGGCTAGTCTATTCCAGGGTCACCTGATCTGGCCAGCCAACCACTGCTATCGACGTGTAAGGGTACCACGTCATGCTGGGTGGAGTGCAGAGTCTCCTGGCTTGTGATTGGCTCTGTTTCTGGCCGCCACAAAGCAAAACGGCGGGAGATGCCATTTTCTCGAGCGGGCGAAGTATTCGTCCGAGCAACGAGCAGTTTCGAGTACGCTAATGCTCGCTCGAGTATGTTCGCTCATCTCTAGTGACGACCACTATTGGTCCTCATCTGGAATTAAGTTGCTGGGGGATATAAACTCAAACAACATCCTGCACACATTTGCAGAACTAAAGGATAAATTTGGTCTAATACATATTTCTATAAATATCTGAGTCTACATCATGCCTTATCTGCACAATTCCCAGATCCTCAATTCTCTGTATCCAAATATCCTTTTATAGGGGTTGTAAAATCTCAGGGTCCTAGAGGTTTGATTTTCATGCTGTACTCGCATCTTATTTACGCTACAACACTGGCCATACCACTGCCAGCGGTGGCAAGATGGCAAACTCTGATACCACATTTAGATGCCACTCAGATGGATGAAGTATACCAGTCTCATTTAGGGTTTCTCCTGCTGTTAACAATAAAATTATTCAATTACACATTATGCACCAGGGCTACTTAACACCTGTAAGATTATAGAAAATGAAATGTATACCTACCCCACAACGCCATCGTTGTTACCACAACCCAGCGGACTTTCATCATATGATCTGGGAGTGCCCGGTGTTACAGGTGTACTGGTCAGAGATCATATCGATACTGACATCAATAATGGGAAGACCAGTTCCCCTCTCCCCTGGAGTCAGCCTGTTTGGTCTCCTGGAGGAGGAGGACTGGTCACATTATGAGTGGATATGTCTTAAGGAGTCACTGTTCATGGCCAGAAAGGCAATAGTTCTGAGATGGATGGATCCTAGACCTCCTACGTGCAGTGTAATGAAAAAAACTCACCAACTCTATAATAACATACAAGAAGGTTATTTACAAGAACAGGAAATACCCCCTTAAGTTCAATAAGATATTGGATCAGTGGTGTGACTCTCCCCTCACAACACACCAGCCAAAGGAACTAACAGCAGTTATTAATGAGACGATGTACACTGTACACTGATGTACACTGTTTATCTTAAAACGAATTTAGGGTCGTCTCTCCCCCATGCCGGAGATTTCACGCATGACAGTTTAAAACCCACGAACTCAGGAATAACTATGATAACAGATAGTGTCCCACTACACAAGATTTGTACGACAGCAGCTAGAGTCTTATGTTAAGTTTACCTAAGTTGATATTTCTTTTTTTATTTTTAATCCTGTGATATCAGCCTTTTGCAGGTGTTTATATCTATCCCTGTAAGGTTATATCAATGTATATCGAAATAGATGATGTCATGTTACGTGATCTCAGCCTGTATCTAATGTATACCTGCAAATCTGTTAATAAAGCTGAATATAAAAAAAATAGTGTAGTGATCTGTGTAAAAGAGGGTAATTTTCTTTGTATAGCCAGGAGCATTTTTTGGTCACATAGATTCCTAGATATTAATTCATGGGTTGCCAGATAAAGGGGGACTCTTTTTGGAGGGTTGATATAGTTTTCTAAAGGGGCCATGATGTTTAGTGCCTCAGATTTTGAAAGGTTTAAAAATTGGATATATGTCCAAATTCCCTAAATATGTCTATGACATGGGGAAAGGATTTTAAGGGCTCTGACAATAACAGAAGAAGGTCGTCATCAAACGCTGCATTAAGGCGTGTTTCTTACCCTACTTTGATGACTATAATATGTGGGTAGGACCTGATGGATTGGGTAAAGTCTTCATCACTAGTATGAATAGAGTGGGTGAGAGGGGGCATCCTTGGCACGTGCCGTTACTAATTTTAAAGGGGTCTGATAGAATACCATTTACTTTGATGCAGGCGCTCGGATGGCTGTATAATGTCATGATAGCTTTGGAGAATTGTAGTGGTATTGCTTTAGTTATGACCATTTTACTCGGTTGAATGCTTTTTCTGCATCCATTGCTAGTACAACTAAGGGTGTACTAGTAGGGTGAGTAGTGGATAGCATGGATAACTCTTGAGGAATTATGGTTTCCCTCCCTGCCAGGGACAAATTCAGCTTGTTCTGGGTGTATTAAAGAAGGAAGGTACAGGCTTTATCTTCTAGCCAGAAGTTTTGCCCATATTTCAATGTCTATGTTCATTAGCGATATAGGTCTATAACTGCCACAAAGTTCTGGATTCTTCCCGGGCTTGGGCAGTACCAATACTGTGGCTATTAATGCTTGCTGTGGAAAATTGCCTCCTGATAACAAGGAGTTACAACAATCCATCATATGAGGTATGAAGACTTTGGAGATATTTTTTGTAATAGCTCACTGGCAAGCCATCAGGGCCTGAGCTCTTACCTAATGGGAGCGAGCCAAGGATCTCTAATAGTTCTTTGTCAGTAATTGGGGTGAGGATTTTATCTTTGAGTTGGTGAGGGATGGCTGTGAAAGTTTACCTAAAAAGTCCTTAGTGTGGTTTATGAGATCTAAATCAATTTCATCGTTTTTACTGTCATGGTTGTATAAGTCCTGGTAAAATTAGCAAAAGGTGTCAGCTATCTCATGTGTTTTGGTCATCTTCCATTTAGTGGGAGAGATTATGGAAGACATAAACATATTTTCTCTTTCCTTTTTTAGTAAGTAGGACATTTGTTTATTCCCTCTATCCCCATGAGCGTAGTATTTAAATTTGGCATATTGGACCTGTTTTGACTCTCTAATATTAAGGTGGTCTAGAAGTT
Organism: Engystomops pustulosus; assembly: GCA_019512145.1. Taxonomy (NCBI): domain Eukaryota; kingdom Metazoa; phylum Chordata; class Amphibia; order Anura; family Leptodactylidae; genus Engystomops; species Engystomops pustulosus. Next base: position 67,120 of record WNYA01000899.1, on the reverse strand, counting down.
CGCTTTGCAGCTTACTTAACTGATTTTGTTGTGCTATGCATTTAGAACGCTTGTTTAGTATTTCTAGTGCCAATATTTGTTGTAGGAGATCGTTCAGTTTAGATGTTCTCTGTTTCTTGAGACTAGAAACTAATTCTCTCAGTCCCCCTTCTATGACTCCCTTGTGAGTTTCCCAAGTATAGTATAGTAGTAAGATAGTATAGTAAGATAGTATACGAGGTGTCTGCTGGTTTGTTTTCTTCAAAAAATGTTTGGATTCTCTGGTTGATCTGGTGAATCTAGCAATGTCTCGTTGAGAAGCCATGTATTTTTCCTTTTAGGGAGGTCTGTAATGGAAAGTGTGATGTGCACTGCTGCATGATCAGTCAGTGGGCCTATGTCTGGATAATTTAATACTGTCAATATGTGCAGATGAGGAAAAATATAATCTAACTTCTGAGTAATGCAAGTAGTCTTTGCTAGTGGGGTTAAGCATTCTCAATGTATCAACTACATCTGCGTCCTTCAAAGCCTTAAATGTCATGCCTAATGATTTCTGCGATTGTGATGATATCCCAGTGTAGCAATCTACTGTGGGTTGTAGAGCAAGATTCAAATCATCTCCTATAATCCTTACTCCTTCAGTTAGTTCTTGTACCTTGGCCAGCGTCTCTCTCAACCAGCTTGCTTGTTTTTTATTTGGAGCATAAATGGATACCAGGGTTACAATAGTCGTACCAATTTTGCCTATTACTAGCACACATCTTCCTTCTGTGTCTGCCCATGTCAGAATATGTATAAAGGGGACGGACTTGGAGATGAGAATGCTAGTTCCTCTTGCTGCTTGGAACTCTCATGAGTGCTGTGAAAGCAGTAACAAATTTTATATTTTGGAAATGTTGGAGTAACTCCATGTTTAAAATGAGTTTCCTGGATAAAACAAATATCTGAGTGATTGTTTCTCAGTAGAGTTAGTGTTTGAGTTCTTTGAGCTCCTGGGGGTGTTAATACCTCTAACATTAACATTTTAATTAATGCCATTAGTCTGTTGTTGTGAGAGATGGTGAACAAAGCACATAGATATCATAAGAGGATGACGTGTGCACTGTAACAGATAACAATTTGTGGTAAACAGGTAAAACCATAAAATATAGTTTTAGAATAAACAAAATTGGTATTCGATAAGGGTACTAGTCTGGTGCAAGATAACTGTGGGGAGCTACTCTCCCTCTACACCATGTAGTACATGCTCTCGTTACCAATGACCCTGGGGGGGAGGTTGGGGCAACTGAGAGAAGGTGGTAGGGATGATCAAGGAGGTGGGTAGAAGGAGATGGAAGAGATGATAGGGGGAAATAGGAAGGGTGGGGTGGGTAAGTTGGTTAGGGTATATTTGGGTTTAAGTGTGTGAACTTGTGTAGGCCTGATTGGGTTAGCTGGCCTTTGTCCACATCATCTAGTTGTGAGGCCTTTAAGAGGCCGATATGTTGGAGACTCACTGTTACTTAGTTATGTAGTGTATATCCAGTGAGGGGAGGGAAAATCAGAACGGCCCATAAAGTGTGTTGTTCAAGTGGGATAGAGGGGGGGAAGGGAGGAAGCGGGGATTGAAGAAGAGCTGTCCTGTGGGTTATCTTACCTGACAGGTAACCATTTCTATTATAAACTGGAGGATGGTGAAATTTCTGTAGTTTATTAAAGCTTTATAATTAGTCTTAACGATACTTAGATACATAAGTGTGAAATATAGGGGGGGCATAGTAAGGAGGGGGTGAAGAGAAGCAAGGGGGATATCAATATTACTTAAGGTGTTTTAAAAAATACAGGTATTTCCTGGTTGCAGAGACCCTGTAGGGTGTTGTAGAATGTTGTGCCATGCTTAAATATGCATAGTGAGTGTGGTTTGGTCTTCAATCAATGCTGTCTTCAATTCCATGTACACTTACAGAGGCCAACTTTTTCCAAATAAGCGAAGCGGGAACGCAGCCTGACATGGTAACGTCTGTGCCAGCTGTGGGCCAAGATCCCAATGTAACATAAAAGAGTGCACTCTTTTTACACTGACATCAGATGATTCTGTAGATTACGACAGAACCTGTTCTGTTAAACGCGGATACATGTAGAAATCCCCCACTGATCATTTTGCCCTTCATTTCGTCTGACAGTGTCCACATAATCCATCATCAGTATTGCTAAAGCCAATAACAAACAGGAGTGGATCCAAAACAGAGATGACCAGTAAATGGGATATTTGCATGTCCTCTGTGTTCTGTATCCACTCCTGCTTTTGGCTATCAATCTTTCATTCCTTTTTCATTCCTTCTGACAGATGAAATAAAGGTGGAAACTAAATATAGTAGCAACATCATAGAGCGATGGAGGGTGAAAACAGCAATATGAAAATCACAGGGTGTTCCAGGGAAACAGCAGTCAGTAGACAGTAGTATGAGTAGGCCGCAGAGTAGCACAATGACAAATTATGGAGGTGGTGGAAACATGGTAGGCCACCAAGTGGCACAATGACACAGCATGCAGGTGGCGGTGGCAGCAGCAGCAGGAGGCCACAAAGTGGCACAGTGATAAGAGTGCGGAGTTGGCGGCAGCAGAAGCAGCAGCAGGAGCCCACAGGTGGCAGCTACATGGTGGCAGCAACATGGAAAGCCACGGAATGGCACAATGATAGAGTGTAGAGGTGGCGACAGCAGCAGAAGCCAACAGAGCCCACAGCAGAGGAGGCCACATTGAGGCACAATGATGAAGTGTGAAATTAATTTGAAGTTGAAATTTTCAATTTAAATTTGAATATGAAGATCAGAGACACCACATGGATAATACATTACAGATTTCCTGAAAATATCAGGTCTTTGACAAAAAAGAACTGCAATGGTGGCATCAGCAGCAGCATGAGGTCAGAGGTGTGGAGGTGGCGGCAACATGGTAGTCCACATAGTTGCACAATGATAAAGCTTGGAGATGGCGTCAGCAGCAGCAGAAGCCCACAGAGTAGCACAATGATGTAGTGTGAAGGTGGCGTCAGCATCAGGAGCCCACAGAGTGGCACAATGTTATAGTGTGGAGGTGGCTTCAGCAGCAGCAGGAGCCCACCGAGGGGCACAATGATGTAGTGTGGAGGTTGCAGCAGCAGGAGCCCACAGAGGGGCTAAATTATATAGTGTGGAGGTGGCGTCAGCAGCAGGAGCCCACAGAGCGGCACAATGATATAGTGTGGAGGTGGCGTCAGTAGCAGCAGCAGGAGCCTACAGAGAGGCACAATGATATAGTGTGGAGGTAGCAGACAATTCCAGTCCCTGGTAAAGATGGTAGGAGGCAGAGGGAGCAACTGGCAGCAGATGGTGGCATCATCAGAATAGTGGCTGAGGCAGGTAGTTAGAACCCTGCCTCATTTCTCAATGTTTCGGGAGGCGTCATGGCTGATCTAATCTTATGCATAAGGCATTGGTGAGTTGAAATCCTGGCTGATCCAAGCCTGATTCATCTTGACAAAGGTGAGTCTCTCCACATTACGGGTGGACAAGCAGGTTCTCCTTGGGGTAACAATGGCCCACTGAACAACCACTCTGATGCCACACTACTGGCCTGGCAGGACAGCTTCTCTACTGCAAGCTCCACAAGTTGCGGCCATGCATCACGTTTGGCTGCCCAGTAGTCCATGGGATCCTCTACCTGAGGTTGTAAAGTGCTGTCCAAGTAGGCCACCACCTGCTGGTGCAGGGTCTAGTCCATGTCCTGCTGCTGCTGGTAGCAGCTACCCTCCTCAATAGGCTGGTGAAGGCAATTGCTCATTAAGGAATCCAAATTTAAGCTGCTGCTGATGGAGCTGCTACTGCTCCTACCCCCTCAGCTCCCCACAGTAGCCTTGTAAGTAGTATGTGAGTGATGACTGCCAGGAATCCCCCGGTCAGACCTGACAGAGGATGGACAATGGTGCACATAGGCAGCTGCCAACTGTGTGCACAGTATTTCTCTATAGTATTCCAGTTGTTCCTCCCTCTCAGCAGCTGCAAAAAAGTCACCCATTTTTGAAAGGTAGCGAGGGTCCAAAAGGGTGGAAAGTCAACCCTATGCCGGATGCTGACTATTCAGCTGTCACTAGTCATCTGCGCAAGTGATTTTGAGGGACTACCGGCCTCCATCTCCACTGTGTACTGCCACAGACCTTCTGGGTCATCTGCCTTGTCTTCTACCTCCTCCGGATCCTCCTGCTCCTCCACTCTTGACACCTGAGTGGAAAAAACACTGATTTCACCAGCCTCTGCTTGTGCCCCAATGTCCTCCTCCTCCTCCAGTTAAGCCCCCACTGGACTCATGTGGCCATGAGATGCAGTCTACTCTTCTCCAGTGCCCTGACCAGACAGATTTTGCAGCATGAGTTCCAGGACATGAAGCAGTAGAATGACGTTATTCATTCCGCAGTCCTGGCGACTAACAAATAACGTGGCCTCTTCAAAGGGCCTGAGCAAACGGCAGGTGTCACACATCAGCTGCCAGTGGCTGAGATCAAAGTTAAACTGGGGAGTACTCCATTCCGCTTGCATCATCAAAAAATCATTAATGACTTTTCTCTGTTCATACAGGCGGTCTAACATATGGGGGCTGGAATTCCAATAAGTGGAAACATCCCATATCAGACCATGTTGTGGTAGGCCTTTCTGACGCTGCAACTCGAGGAGGGTGTGCTTTGCTTTGTAAGAATGGCTGAAGTGCATGCACTGTTTTCTGGCCATTTTTAGAATGTCTTAGATGGGTGGAAGACTTGAGGAATCTGTTGACAACCACATTAAACACTTATGCCATGCAGGGTGCATGGGCCATCCCTTCTCGGTCCAGCAACGACACCATGCTATTCCCATTGTCTGTCACCATAGTTATGATTTTTATTTGTCACGGAGAAATCCACACATTGATTTCTTCTTGCATGACGCGGAGCAGTTTCTCCCCTGTGTGTCTTCGTTCACCCAGGCAAACCAGGTGTAGAACTGTGTGTCAACGCTTTGCACTGAACATGTGGTATGCTGGAGCAGCACTTGTGGAGGCTGAGATGGTGGTGGAGAAGGAGGAGGCGGACACTGGCGCACTAGGAGCAGCAGTTTGACAACGTGGAGGAGAAAGCAACGTCTTTTGTGGAAGTTGTTGGTGTGGCTGGGCGGGAAGCACATTCTCCCAGTGGGCTGTAAAGGACATGTACTGGCCCTGACCGTAGTTACAGCTCCACACGTGTGTGCTGCTGTGCACCTTGAAAGAAACTGATAAGCTCAAGGACTGGCCCACCTTCTATTGTACATAATGGTAAAGGGCTGGCAGTGCCTTTTTGGAAAAAAAATTGTGTCGGCACATTACTTACTGGGGGGCTGTGTGGGCACATTTCTTACTGGGGGGCTGTGTGGGGACATTACTTACTGGGGGGATGTGTGGGGACATTACTTACTGGGGGGATGTGTGAGGACATTACTTACTGGGGGGCTGTGTGGGCACATTACTTACTAGGGGGCTGTGTGAGGACATTACTTACTGGGGGCTGTGTGGAGGAAATTACTTACTGGGGGCTGTGTGAGCACATAACTTACTGGTGGGCTGTTGAGCACATTACTTACTGGGGGCTGTGTGAGCACCTTACTTACTAGGGGGCTGTGTGAGGACATTACTTATAGGGGGCTGTGTGAGGACATTACTTACTGGGGGGCTGTGTGGAGGAAATTACTTACTGGGGGCTGTGTGGGCACATTACTTACTTGGGGGCTGTGTGGGGAACATTACTTTTTTTTTTTTATTTAAAATTTTTTTTTTATTTAAAATTTTTATTGATTTTTCCAGCAGTACAATCATAAAACCAATAGAAGTGCTACATTACATATAAGAAATTTATAACATGACTTCGGTTTCTACCCTTACTAGATATGGATGGTTGCTGAATAATTGCCAGTCCAACCGGCTAGTTATTTACTTACAGGTTTAGAGGAAAGCCTCTAGATTGCATTATGCATAGATCAATTCTATCTTTCGCGTATATTAAACATCTACCCATCCGAACTGGCTATTTTTTACAGGGCCCCCCCACTGGTCAGCTATAGGACTTTCTGCATTTAATTTTCGGAGGGCACCCTCCCGGTCCTCGTTTTAAACAATTTTTGTGCAGTGCACCATACAGCATAAATCTATTCAATTTTTCTGGAGGCACCATACAGATCCTTGTTGAACAACTTCTTGTGGACTGCCACATAAGGCACTCACTCTATTCCATTTTAGGAGGGCCACCATACCTGCTACTCTGGTGATTTGAAAAGTTTTTGGACTGCACATACAGGCACTTCAATCTATTCCCTTTCGGGAGGGTCCACCTACCGACCTATGGTTTGAAATTTTCTGGACTGCCCACTACAGGCACTCAATCTTCCCTTTTACTGGAGGGCCACCACCTGTCCTCTGGTTTGGAAAACTTTTTTGGACTGCCAATAAGGAATCAATCATTTCAATTTTTTCTGGCGGGCCACCTACCTGTCCTCTGGTTTGAAATACTTTTTTGGACGCCAAAGACAGGCAATCAAATTAAATTGTCTCCATAGCAGCTCAACAACGGTGTCTCCATTGCTTTACCTCCAAAAGTAGATCATATAGCTGCACGACATACATCGGCCCTTGTCAAACGAGAGTGTGTCAGGACGAAATTTGGGTGTTGTTTTCTGGATCAACATCAAGGTTTAACTTGCGCCACCGCTGTGGAATCCACAAAATTTACTGCAAACTTTTATCAATTTACCGATATTTTCAGCGATTCTTGTGCCATCTGTTTAATTCTCCTCACAGCCATCTTCACTAAACTTATAAGAACGCTCTACACTTGATCCTTATACAACGGTGCTCTAGAAGTGCTGTTTGGGGAGTGCCTAGAGACAGGGGCTGATTGGCGAAGCTCGCCTGGGCGCGGGCGCCAGTCCATGCGCTCATGCGTTCCTGCCCGCATCTGTTTACATTCACCTCACCGCCATTATCCCCAAACTTATAAGAACGTACTACCACTTGATTTCACAAAGGTTCTTCTTAGAAGTGCTGTTGGGGGAAGTAGCCTAGAGACAGCGGCTTGGATTGGGAAAGCTCGCTGGCCGCGGAGCGCAAGCTACATGCAACGACTCCAACTAACATAGTTTTAACTGCAGCACCTTTAATCTTACTACTAGTTCACTGCAATCCATACATGGTCCCCTTCATCAACGAGCTGTGTCAGGCTGAATTTTGGGGTGTTTATCCATGGCTCCATGTTAACTTTTGTCGCCACCCTGTGTGTATCCACAAAATATAATGGCAAAACTTTTATCATGTACCCGAATTAGTTTGTCGCTCTTGCTACCTCCTTTGGTTCCTATACTGCCACATTGGTTTGAGCCCTGCGTCCATAGAGTATGCGCCATGCCACTTCTAGCCTGCCGCGCCTTTGCGTTGCGTCCCTATAGTGTCAGGGTCAAATTATTGGCGGTTTGACATGCTATTTAGCTTCATCTGTTCCCTCTGTCATGGCCATGCTGTTGCCATAGTTTTGGCATAAGGGTGCGATTAAGAGCCTCAGAGGGAATCCATGCATGCTTGCCCCTGCTTGGTTTCTGGTCCAGTTCGGGTGTTTCCATACTTCTGAGGTTCCAGGTGTTGGCCAAAGCTCCCTGTGCAGAGCCTTGGTCCACTTGAAAAATGCTCGATCTCCCATTGACTTCAATGGGGTCGTTATTCGCGCCGAGCAACTCGAGCATCGGGAAAAGTTCGTCGCGAATAACGCGTAACCGAGATTTTAGTGCTCGCTCATATATAGGTCTGCCCATGTCAGAATTGTATAAACGGAAGGACTTGGAGATGCGCTGCTATTCCCTTGCTTGCTTGGGACTCTCATGAGTGCTGTGACAGCAGTAACCAATTTTAATTTTGGAACTGTTGGCGTTAAACTCCTTTTTAAACTGAGTTTCCTGGATAAAACTAATATCTGAGTGATTGGTTTCTCAGTAGGAGGTAGTTTTGAGTTTTGAGCTCCTGGGGGTGTTTAATACCTCTAACATTAACTTTTAATTTAATGCCATAGAGTTTTGTGAGAGATGTGAACCAAGCACATAGTTCATAAGCGGATGACGTGTGCACTGTAAAGATAACCAATTGTGGTAAAACAGGGTAACACCATTAAATATTTTGTTTAGAAAATAAACACAAAAAATTGGTATGTCGATAAGGGTACTAGTTGTGCAAGATAAACTGTGGGAAGCTACTCTCCCTTCTACACCATGTAGTACTGCTCTCGTTACCATCGCCATGGGGGGGTGGAGGTTGGGGCCACTAAGAGAAGGTGGATGGGATGCTCAAGGAGGCTGGTGGAAGGAGATGGAAGAGCTGGATAGGGGAAATAGGAAGGGTGGGGTGGGTGGTAAGTTGGTTAGGGTAATATTTGGGTTTACGTGTCGTCGAAACTTTGTAGGACTGAGTGGATTAGATGGCCTTTGTCCACTCATCTAGTTGTGAGGACTTATAAAGAGGCCGAGATGTTGAGACCACTGTTACTTAGTTTATGTAGTGTCTATCCAGTGAGGGGGGGAAATCCAGAACGGCCCATTATAAAGGTGTTGTTCAAGTGGGATGGAGGGGGGTTGGAGGGAGGAAGCGGTGGGGGGGATTGAGTAAGAGCTTTCCTGTGGGTTGATCTACCTGACAGCGTAACATTTATATTTATAAAACTGGAGGATGGTGTGAAAACCTTGGGAATTTCTGTAGTGTATAAAGCTTTATTAATTAGTCTTACGATACGTAGATACATAAGTGTGAAATATTAGGGGGGGCACCATAGTAAGGAGGGTGAGAGAAGCAAGGGGATATCCAATATTTTACTTCAGTGTTTTAAAAAAATACAGGTATGTCTGGTTGTTGCAGAGGACCCTGTCGGGTGTTGAGAATGTTGTGCCATGCTTAAATATGGCACTAGTGAGTGTGGTTTGGTCTTCAATCAAGCTGTCTTCCAAATCCATGTACATTACAGAGGCCAACTGTCAAATCCGCGAAGCGGGAACGCCGCCTGAAATGGTAAAGTCTGTGCAAGCTGGGGCAAGATACCAATGTAACATAAAAGAGTGCACTCATTTTACAATGACATCAGATGATTCCTGTGGATTAGGACAGAACCGTTTGTTACCCGACGCGGGGATACAGGTAGAATAGATAGAAATCCACCAATGATATTTGCCGCTTCTTTGTCTGACAGTGTCACATTAATCCATCCTCAGTATGATAAAGCCAATACAAACAGGAGTAGATCCAAAAACAGAGAGACCAGTAAAATGGGATATGTGCATGTCTCTGTGTTCTGATCCACTCCTGCTTTGGTATCAATCTTTCATCCTTGTCTTCCTTAGACAGATGAACATACAGTGGACAACTAAATATCGTAGCCAACATCATAGAGCGATGGAGGGGTTGATGAAAACAGGCAATTGAAAAATCACAAGGGTGTCCAGGGAAACAGCAGTCAGTAGACAGTAGTATGAGTAGGCCGCCAGAGTAGCACAATGACAAATATGGAGGTGGTGGAAACATGGTAGGCCACAAGTGGCCCCAATGACAGAGCATGCAGGGTGGCGGGGCTAGCAGCAGCAGGGAGGCACACAAAGTGCACAGTGATAAGAGTGGGAGTGGCGGCAGCAGAAGCGAAGCAGGAGCCCACAGGTGCAGCGACATGGTGGCAGCAAACCATGGAAAGCCCACGGAAGGGCACAATGATAGAGTTGTAGAATGGTGGCGGACAGCAAGCCAGCAGCAGAAGCCAACAGACCCACAGCCGAGGAGGCCACATTGAAAGGCCAATGATGAGTGTGAAAATTAATTTGAGTTGAAATGTTCACAATTTTTAAATTGAAGATGAAGATAAGAGACACCACATGCGATAATACATTTACAGTTTTCCTGAAATCTCAGGGTCTTGACAAAAAAGAAACACAATGGTGGGGCATTCAGCAACAGCAGGAGTGTGGAGGCTGGATTAGCAGCACAGGAGCCCACCGCGGGGCACACTGATGTAGTGTGGGAGGTGACATCAGCAGCAGCAGGATCCCACAGAGGGGATCTAAATTATCTAGTGTGGGAAGGTGGCGCGTCAGCAGCAGGAGACCCACAGAGCGGCACAATCTCTCGTGTGGATGGGTGGCGTCAGCAGTAGCAGCAGCAGGAGCCTCCAGAGAGGCACACTGATTATAGTGTGGATAGGTAGCAGAACAGACAATTACAGTCCTGGTTACGGATGGTAGGAGGCAGAGGAGCAAATGGCAGCAGATGGTGACATCATCACGAATAGGGCTCTGAGGCAGGTAGTTAGAACCCTGCATATTTCTCCAATGTTTGGGGGTGGGGAGGAGTCAGATGGATCTCAATCTATGCTAAGCATTGGTTGAGTTGAAATACTGGCTGATCCAAGCCTGACCCATCTTGACACAGGTGAGTCTCTCCACAATACGGGTGGACAAGCAGGTTCATTGGGTAGGTAACAAGGCCACGAAAACCATCTGATGCCACCTACTGGCTGGAAGGACAGATTCTCTACTGCAAGCTCCCCAAGTTGCGGCCATTGCATACGTTTGGCTGCCCAGTAGTCCATGGGATCCTTACCTGAGGTGGTAATGTAAAGTGCGTCCAAGTAGGGGGCCACCACCTGTGGTGCAGGGTCTAGTCCATGTCATGCTGCTGCTGGTGGTTGGGTGCAGCTACCATCCTCATAGGCTGGTTGATGTGGAAGGCAATTGCTCATAGGAATCCTTAGATGCTGCTGATGGGAGCTGCTACCTGCTCCTACCCCATAGCTCCCCCAGTAGCCTTTGTAGTAGTATGTGAGTGATGACTGCCAGGAATCCCCGGTCAGACCTGACAGAGGATGGGACAAATGGTGCAACATAGGCAGCTGCCACATGTGTGCACAGGATTCTCTATAGTATTCCAGTTGTACGCCTCTCCTCAGCTGCAAAAAAGTCACCCATTTTTGAACGGTTCAGCGAGGGGCCAAAAGGGGGAGAGCCAAAAGGTAACCTATGCCGGATGCGAATATTCAGCTGTTCCTTAGTCATCTGCGCAAGTGATTTTGAGGGACTACGGCCTCACATCTCCAATGTGTAACTGCCAAAGACATTTGGCGTCATCTGCCTGTCTTACCTCCTCGGATCATCCTGCCCTCCACTCTTGAAACCTGAGTGGAAAAAAACACTGCTTCACAGCTATGATTGTGCCCACATGTTCCTCCTTTTCCCTCCCCCCCCCTTTTTTTTTTTCCTCCAGTGAAGCCCACACTGGATATCATGTGGCATGAGATGCAGTCTACTCTTCTCCAGTGCCTGAACAGAAAGATTTTGCAGCATGAGTTCCAGGACATGAAGCAGTAGAATGACGTTTTATTCATTCCGCAAGTAGGCGGGGGGGGGGCCTGGCGACTCTAACAAAATAACTGTGGGCCTCTTCAAAGGGCCTCTGAGCAAAGGCAGGTGTCACAACATCAGCTGCAGGGCTGAGAGCAAAGTTTTAACTGGGGAGTACTCCATTCCGCTTGCATCTCAAAACATCATTCATGCCTTTTCTTGTTTCCAGACAGGCGGTATTAACATATGCGGGGCCTGGAAATTCCAATAAGTGGAAACATCCCATATCAGCCCGTTGTGGTAGGCCTTTATGACGCTGCAACTCCGAGGGGGCGTGGTGCTTTGCTTTGTACGAAATGGCTGAAGTGCATGCACTGTTTTATGGCATTTTAGAATGTCTTAGATGGGTTGAAGAAGAAGTGGAGGAATCTGTGACAAAAAAAAAAAACCCCCCCCACAATTAAACACTTATGCCATGCAGGGTGCATGGGCATCCCTTCTCGGTCCAGGACGACACCATGCTATTCCCATTGGCTGTCACCATAGTTAGGATTTTTATTTGTCACGGAGGAAATCCACACCTTGATTTCTTCTGCCATAGAAGCGGAGCAGTTTCTCCCTGTGTGTCTTCGTTCAACCAGCAAACCAGGGGGTAGAATGTCTGTGTCACGCTTTGCACTGCTGAACATGTTGGTATGCTGGAGCAGCCTGTGAGAGCTGAGATGGTGGTGGAATAAGGAGGGAGGGCGACACGGGGCACTAGGAGCAGCAGTTGACAACGTGGAGGAGAGAAAGCAAAGTCTTTGTGTTGAAGTTGTTGGTGTGTTGCTGGGCGGGAAGGGAAGCACATTCTCCCAGTGGGCGTTAAGAAAAAAAAAAACAAGGAATTGTACTGGCCTGACCGTAGTTACAGCTCACCACCCGTGGGTGCTGCTGTGCACCTTGAAAGAAACTTGTAAGTCAGGACTGGCCCACTTCTATTGACATAATGGTAAAGGGCGGGCAGTGCTTTTTGGAACCAAAAAAAAAAAAAAAGGCAAAAAAAATTGCGGTTCGGCACATTTACTTACTGGGGGGCTGTGTGGGGAATTATTCTGGGGGGATGTGTGGGACATTACTTACTGGGGGGCGGTGGGCCACATTACTTACTGGGGATAAGCTGTGTGGGGACTTACTTAATTTAGTGGGGCTATAGGAGGACATTACTTAGTGGGGGGCCTTGTGTGGGGGCCATGTATTACTGGGGGATGTGTGGGGAAACTACTTACTGGGGGGCTGTGTGGGAAATTCACTTATGGGGGGCCTGTGTGGCACATTCACTTTAATAGGGGTGCTGTGTGGGGGACAGTAAGTACGGGGGCCCTTGTGGGAACATCACTTACTGGGGGTGTGTGGGGGACATTAATATTGGGGGGTGTGTGGGCAAAGTACGTACTGGGGGCTGTGTGGGCACATTACTTACTGGGGGCTGTGTGGGCCATTACTTACGAAGGGCTGTGCGGGCGAAGTACTTACTTTGGGGGCTTTTGTGGGCACATTTCTTACCTGGGGCGCTGTGTGGGGGACAGGCTTAATGGGGGAGTGTGTGTGAGCGAAAATGCTCAATGGGGGCTGTGTGGGCACATTACTTTACTGGGGGGGTGTGTGGTGGCAATAATTTATTGGGGCTGTGTGAGAACTTACTTACTGGGGGGCTGTGTGGGGCCCATTACTTAATGGGGAGGCTGTGTGGAGGACATATTAATGAGGGAATGTGGAGGACATTTAATTAGTGAGGGCATGTGGAGGACATTATTGAATTTGGTGTTTAGTAGGCCAAATTACTTATGGGGGACTGTTGTGGGGGGACATTACTACTGGGGCTGTGCGGGGGAAATTACTTACGGGGTGATGTGGCTGCTGCGGACCTTAATTATGGGGGCTGTGGGGGGACATGACATAGGGGGCGTGTGGGGAAATTACTTACTGGGGGCTGTGTGGGCGCATACTACTGGGGGGCTATGTGGGATTCATTCTACTTGGGGATGTGTAGGCATATTACTTACTGGGGGGCTGTGTTGATGAATTACTACTGGGGAGCTGTGTGGGGGCATAACTTACCGGAGGATGTGTGAGGAAATTACTTACCCGGGGGCTGTGTGGGAACATTACTTACTGGGGGGATGTGTGAGGACATAAATTACTGGGGGGATGTGTGAGGACATTACTTACTGGGGGGGCTGTGTGGAGGACCATTACTTACTAAGGGGATGTGTGAGGACATTAATTAGTGATGGCAGTGTGGAGGAAATTATTTACTTTTGGGCTTAGTAGGCACATTACTTACTGGGGGACTGTGTGGGGACATTACATACTGGGGGGCATGTGTGTGGTGGACATTATTACTGGGGGGGTTGTGTGCGGAATTAATACTGGGGATGTGTGGGGGACATTACTATGGGGGGAGTGTTGAGGACATTACATACTGGGGGGCTGTGTGAAGGAACATTACTTAATGGGGGGCTTTGTGGGATATTACTTTCTGGGGGCTTGTGGTGCACATTACTACGGGGGGGATGTGTAGCGGCCATTACTTATGAGATGCTGGTGTGGAGGAAATATTCCTGGGGGGCTGTGAGAGCACTACTTATAGGGGCGTGTGGGGACATACTTTACTGGTGGGTTGCTGGGACATTTAATACTGGGGGGCTGTGTGGGGACATTACGTACTGGAGGCTGTGTGGGGGAAATTTATTACTGGGGGTGTTGGGCACATTACTACTGGTGGGCTGTGTGGGGACATTACGAACTGGGAGATGTGTGAGGCCATACTTACTAGGGGATGTGTTGAGAACATACTTATTGGGTGGTGGTGAGGACTTACTTACTGGGGGGCCCTGTGGGGCAAATTACTTACTGGGGCGCTGGGTGGGGGCACATTACTTAATGGGGGCGTATGGGGCATTACTTACTGGGGAGCTGTGTGGGACATTATTATGAGGGGGCTATGTGGGGGAATTACTGATGTGGGTTGCGTGAGCAACATTAATTACTTGGGGGCTTTGTCGGGGACATTATACTGGGGGGCTGTGTGGGGACATACTTATGGGGGCTGTGTGGAGGAACCTTACTTAATGGGGGCGTTGTGGGCACATTTTTCCTGGGCGGCTGTTTGTGGGCCATTTTTACTGGGGGCTGTGGGCACATTCTTATGGGGGGCTTTGTGGGCACCTATACTTACGGGGGCTATGGGATTTCATTCTTATGGAAGGCTGTGTGGGCACATTACTTACTGGGGGGGCCTGTGTGAGGACCATACGTACTGGGGGGCTGTACTGTGGGGACTTACTTAATGGGGGGTGGATGGGAATTTCTTACTGGGGCTCTATGTGGGCACATCCTTACTGGGGGGGACTGTTGTGGGGCATTACCTAATGGGAAGATGGTGAGGCAAATATATAGGGGGATGTGTAGAGGACAGACTTACTGGGTGGATATGTGTGGAGGCTTTACTACTGGGGGGGCTGTGTGCGGGCCATTACTTAATGGGGCAGTGGTGGGGACAGTATACTGGGGAGCTGTGTGGGGACATAATTAATGAGGGGGCTGTGTGGAGGCAACTACTTACTGGGGATGGTGTGAGCACATTACTTATGGGGGGCTTTGGGGAACTTATTATGGGGGGCTGTGTGGGGACATATACTGGGGGGTGTGTGGGGGACATTACTATGGGGGCTGTGTGGAGGACATTACTTACTGGGCGGTGTGTGGGCACATTTTACTGGGGGGCGTTGTGAGACAGTACTTACTGGGGGCTGTGTGGGCACATTACTTACTGGGGGGGTGTTGAGGCCATTCACTTACTGGGGGGCTGTGTGGGGGCATAACTTACCGCAGAGGATGGTGTGAGGAAATTAATTACTGGGGGCTGTGTGGGGGACATTACATACTGGGGGCTGTGTGGGGACATTACTACGGGGGGATCTTGAGGACAATTATATGCGGGGGCTGCGGTGTGGAGGAAATTACTTAACTGGGGGCTTGTGGGGCAATTACTTTCTGGGGGGGCGGTGGGGGCACATTACTACAAGGGGCTGTGTGAGGACATGACTTACTGAGGTGCTGTGAGAGGAAATATTCATGGGGCTGTGCGAGACACATACTATAGGGGGCGTCTGTGGCGGACATTCCTATGGTGGGCTGTCTTGGGAACATTATTACCTGGGGGGCTGTGTGGGACATTACTTTACTGGGGGGCTGTGGGGGGACTTATGGGGGGCTTGGGGGACATTTCTAATGGGGGGAGAGGGAAGGGAAAAACGGAACCGCGCACACTCTCTTTCTTCTTCTCCATACTGAGTACCTCCATACTATCCCTCTCCATTTTTGAGGGGGGGGGAGGCGGGCTGCGGGATCGGCTAGCGTACGGGACGACTGGTGATCGGAGGTAATTCTTATCCCCCAATCCATCTCGGTTCTCTCCCACTACCCGGGCCGACGCCCGCCGGCCCCCAGGGGGGTGGGACGGGAGGATCAATGTGGAGCGAGGACGGGCTTGGACCTATTGGATGAACCTTGTGGGGAGGGGCTTCGCCCCCGGGGGTCAAGGAGGTCCGGGCAGGTGCTGATCAATGGATCGTGGTCCCTGGCTTCGGGCGGGACGAGGGGATTACCTCAATATCCAGCGGGGAACCGGGGACGTTTCGCTGATCCTTCCCTTATATAGTCGGCTGGGAGGCGGAGGTGTGGCTTAGGGTTGGCTGGGAGAGGGCCACGCGACGGAGGGGTTGGAGACTTCTCGGAGGGAGGCGCCGCGGGTGGGATGCGCGGATTCGGCGGGCGGATGCGGACCGGCGGGGACTGGGCCGGGGGGGCCCGGGGCCGGGGGGGGGGGGCGGGGGGCGGGGATAGGGGCGGCTGGGTGGAGGGGGCGGCGTGTGAGGAATACGTACTGGGTGGATATGTGAGGACTTTACTTATGGGGGCTGTGGTGAGGACATTACTTACTAGGGGCTGTGTGGGGACATTATTACTGGGGGCTGTGTGGAGGAAATTATACTGGGGAATGTGTGAGGACATACGTACTGGGGGGCTGGGGATGGTTGTGAGGAACTTACTTCGGGGGGATGGTGTGAGGACATTACTTACTGCGGGGATGTGTGTGAGGAAATTAATTTACTGGGGGGCGGTGTGGAGGCACATTACTACTGGGGGTGAGTGTGCGCCATTACTATTGAGGGGCAGACTGTGGAGGAAATTTACTTACGGGGGCTAGTGGCACATTATTTACTGGGGGGGCTGTGTGGGGACATTACTTACTGGGGGGCTGTGTGGAGGAAATTACTTACTGGGGGGCTGTGTGGGCACATTACTTATTGGGGGGCTGTGTGGGGACATTACTTACTGGGGGGCTGTGTGGGCACATTACTTACTAACTTTTTAACGACCACTCATCCCATGACAGCTATTTTTTTATTATCTCCCCAAATTACATGGATGACAAAGGATGATAAGTATCCTCCAGGATGTCCCATTATTTCAGGCATTAGATCTCTCACCAGTACCCTCTCATACTTTGTAGATTTATATCTACAAGAGATGGTTAAAAAACACCCCTTGTATCTTAGGGACTTAAGCTCGCTGATCCAAGATCTCCAAAATTTTACTGGGGAATCAGAATTTCATTTCATGACACTAGACGTTTTTGCATTGTATTTGAATATCATCCACAATCTAGGAATCAATGCAACTAAACGGTATCTTGAGAACCAAACTGATATGGAAACCAAACAAATAAAATTAATTTCAGACAGTATTCTTTTTATATTGGAGCATAATTTTTTTTTATTCCAAGGTCAGCTGTACCAGCAACTATGTGGTACAGCAATGGGGACTTGAGCTCCCAGTTATGCCAATTTATTCATGGGGCGGTTCGAGTCCCTATATATTTATGACTCCTGTTTTTGGCCTAAAATATCACTGTATCAAAGATTTATTGATGATCTCATTTTTAACTGGCGTGGGGACGAAAATGAGGCCCGCACCTTTGTCCAACATCCAAACCATAATGACTCAGGACTTCAGTTCACCTCACACTTTGATTCCAAGTCAATTATCTTTTTAGATTTGGAGATCTTTAAAGGCAAACAAAATTGTATAAACACAAAAACGCATTTTAAAAAAGTAGATGGAAACAGCTACTTAAATTACAAGTGTCCACTATAAAAAATGGGTAAAGAACATACCAAATAGCCAATTCCGTAGAATTAGAAGGAACTGCACTTCTTTAAGTGACTATAAAGTTCAAGCTGAAGTCATCCAAAACAGATTCCTGGAGAAAGGCTATCCCAAAAAACTGGTGCGGGTAGCATTGGAAAAGAACAAAACAGCCACACAAGAAGAATGTCTTTCCTCCAAAAAACACTCTTCAAAAAATGAAAAATTTGCTGAGAATTTTATTACAACTTATGACAGTGGAAACCATGCCATCAGGGAAACACTACAAAATAATTGGAAAATTCTAAAAAATGATCCGTTTCTTGCTGTAATATTACCAAAGACCCCTATCATCACATTTAGAAAAGCCCGCACAATAAAAAAACATTATAGCTCCCAGTAAAATAAAAATACATGGAGAAAACAATAAAAATGAAAACATAAAAAATGCCTATGCTGCTCAACCATAATTGATAAATGTACCCTCTTCTCATCTAATATCACGAAGGAATCTTTTGTGGCCATAGACACAAAACAAAGATTGTTTTTTTAAAACCAGAGTGTGTCCAAACATCTTCTTTTAGCCCATAATAGAGACTCGCTGATCCAAAGATTCTCCAAAAATTTACTGGGGAATCAAGAATTCATTTATGACCACAGACGTTTTGTGCATTGATATTTGAATATATCATCCACAATCTAGGAAACTGCAAACCTCAAAACGGTTATCTTGAGAACCAAATGATATGGAAAACCACCAAAAAATAAAATTATTTCAGACAGAATAGTCTTTTTAGAGTGGCAGCATAATTTTTTTTTTTATTCCAAGGTCAGCTGTACCAGCAATATGCTGGACAGCAAATGGGGGGGGGGGGGGGGACTTGAGATCCCAGATATATGCCATGTATTCAATGGGGCGGTTCGTTCGAACAGAAAAAAGATAAGGTCCCTTATCTATTTATGACTCCTTTGTTTTGGGCCCATAACATTCTCACTGTATTCAAAGATTTATTGAATGATCTAATTTTTAAAATGGCGTACAATGACAGTTGGGGACGCGGAACGAAAAATGAGGGGCCCCGGCGCAACTTTCAACCTTTGTCCAACATCCAAACCATAATGCCTCCAGGACCTTCCTTCAGTTCTTCACCTCTCACACTTTGATTTCCAAGCAATTATCTTTTTAGATTGGAGATCTTTCTTTAAAAGGCAAACAAAATTGTATAAACACAAAACGATTTTAAAAAAAGTTAGATGGAAACAGCTACACTTGTATTAAAATTACAATAGTCTCCACTATAAAAAATGGGTGCGATTAAAGAACATACCAAAATAGCAATTCCGTATAGTTTAGAATTATTAGAAGAAAAAACTGCACTCTTTAAGTGACTATAAAGTTCAAGCTGAAGTCATCCAAAACAGAAGTTATGGAGAAAAGGCTATTAAGTACCCAAAAAAAGACTGGATGCGGGTGGGTTTTTTAGCATTGGAAGAAAAGAACAAAACAGCCCACACAAGAAAAAAAAAGAATGTCTTTCCTCCAAAAAAACACGCCAACCCCTTCTTCAAGAAAATGAAGAAATTGTGGAGAGAAAGGAAGAATTTTGAGAAATTTTATTACAAAATTATGACAGTGGGAAACCATTTTGCCCATCAGGGAGGAAAGGAAAAGAAAAACACTACAAAATAATTGGAAAAAATTTCTAAAAAAAAATGTGAGCCGTTCTTGCCTGATGTGAATTGTTATGTAATAATTACCAAAACAAAAGAACACTCTATCAATAACCTTTAAGTAAAAAAGCACCGCCACAATAAAAAAAAAATAGCTCCCAGTTAAAAATAACAATAATGGAGTGCGAAAGAAGGGAAAACAATAAAAAATGAAAAAACATAAAAAAATGCAATGCTGCTCACCATAATTGATAAATGTCCCTCCTTCTCATCTAATATCACAGAAGGAACTTTTGTGGTCCAATTAGACAACAACAACAAGATTGTGTTTTTAAAACCGAGAGTATAATAGGAGTGTCTCCTCCCCCGTACAGTTCCCCTCCACGGGAGTGGAAGGGCTGCTGATAACAGAGAAGTAATAGATGGTATCCCCCACTGTACAGTCTCATCTCCCGGCGAGTAAGGCTGATAACAGAGAGTAATAGATGTATCCCCCCCTGTACAGTTCCTCTCCCCGGGGTTTGGTATTGCTGGTGTTGTTTTGTCATGGCTGATAACAGAGAGCTAATAGATTGTATCCCCCCTGTGTACGTCTCCCTATCCCCTTGGGGGTATGTTAAGGGCTGTGATAACAGAGAGTAAGAGATTGTAACCCCTGTACAGTCTCCTCCCCAGGGACGGTAATGGCTGATAACAGAGAGTAAATGATTGATATCCCCCCATGTTACAGTCTACTCTCCCCGGCGGTTGTCTGGTTGTTTTTGTATGGCTGATAACAGCGAGAGTAAATAGATTGTATCCCCCCCCCGGTACCGTTCTCCCCCGGGGTTGTATGGAGAGTGTAATGTGTAAGAGGGCATGTGATAATGCCGGAAGCGCGAGTAATATATGGTCTTGTTTTTATATCCCCCCCTGTCCAAGGTGCGACCCTCTCCCCGGGGTGTCTAATGAGACCTGATAACAGGAGGTAATAGATTGATCCACCCCGGGGGAATATGGGAGAAGATAGCAAGGGTATGGATTGTTTTAGATTGGGTGGTAGGTGGTGTATAGGGAGCGGCCGAGAAAAGAGAGAGGTGAAGAGACTGACCGCCGACGGGCGAACAGCGGCGAACAAGAGGTACTGCCGTGGCGGAATGATCTGTTTGTCTGGGCATGGAGGTGTGTAATGGGAGACAGCAAACGAACTCACGACTTGGCGGGGACAGTATGGGTTAATTAATATGGATTTGTAAGACACTCTTCATGCTCTTAAAGCAATGTTGGGGAGTGAATAGGATTATCGGATTAAAAATGTAAAGTATACTATAAAAGGGAAATGTAGTGACACATGGCCATTAGAAATGGAACGCATAAAAAGTAGAGTTATCAAAATAAGAAAGAATGTAGAATGGAGTCAATGGTTGGGTGAACTGTACGGAAACGGGGTAAAGGTAGACAGGAGGTTCTAAAAACCGCGGAGTGTTACATGTCCGGTGGAGGCGTCGCGGGTAAACTAGACAGGGGAGAGTAACATGCAGGAGACTAGACGGATGAGTAAGGTGATGGAATAAACTTTTTTGGGAATAAGTTCCAGGTGTACAAACTACTGATAAAAGGCGATCAGAGCACTGCATAAACTGGGCCGTGTACTTTCTATTGTAATGGAGGAGGTGAGTTCAATCAGTTTTTTGTTTATTTTTTTGGAACTGGCGGCATGTAACAGAGAGAGTAAGGAGATTGTATCCCCCAACTGTAATAGTCTTCATTAAAAAAGAGGGATTGAGTTGTTGTGCCAGGGCTACATTGTAAGGGCTGAGAACAGAGGCGATGAGAAAAGCTATGGGTATTGGAGTCGCCCACTTGGACACTGTCTTCCTATCCGCAAGAGGGGTGTTGTTTTGTTTTTTGGTTGTATCTGGTAATTGGCTTGATAACAGATGAGTAATAGATTTGTAAAATACCCCCTGACAGGTCTCCTCTTCTTCAATGATGGTGTTGGGTGTGGGGGTGGCATATTTGGTAGATGACAATCCGTTCGACGAGAAATAAGATAAGTGAAATAAGCCAGAAACGAGAGTGGAAAAGGAGTGCAAAGGGTGTGTGGCTAATGGCCAAACAGGACAAGTAGAGTACTCTCGGCTATGACTATGGTCCGACGGTATTCAGTAGGTGCCTGCTGCTCGCCCTGGTAGTTCTGCTACTTTTTTGTCCCGATGTTCCTTTTATTGGATATATGGATGGGTATACTATGAGAGAAGTAAAACTAGATATGTTACTTTTTCTCGCCCTGTAGAAGTTCTTAATGACTCTCGCCACCAGGATAAAGGGTGGGGTATCTGTAAAGTTGTGTATATTACCAGGGTTAACATGTTGAGGGTCCAATATATAAAAAGTAGAAGTCTTTAATAGACTTGTCGGCGACATTACTCGAGGTGGGTTTAAAGTTTTTTTCGGACTCTAAAAAACGGAGGTGATTGTGTTGGAGGAATTGGGGAAAGGCAGCACATAAGCTTGAGAACAGCAGGACAAGATGACATAGATCTTGTTATCCCTCCTGTATCGTTCCTCTCCCCGGGGATTATTGTAATGGCACTAGATAAGAAGAGATTAAGTTATTCGAAGCGTGTGGTGTAAGTTACTGTTAGATCGCCGATGGCCCATGTACAGGTATCATCTCCCAACCTTTTACTCAAAAATGCTCCTATGAGTGTGTCATTGTAATCTTTTTTTGCGACGCCACCGAACGTGTCGAATAGTGTATGATGATACGGGAGAGCAGTAATAAAGAATGCTGATGCCCCCCTGTAGAGATACTCTAAACTCCCGCGCGCTCGTGGCTAGATAGCAGAGATGTAATAGAGTTGTAGTCGACACACACCTGCTACCGTTCCCTCCCTCACTGGGAGAAGCAGGTGGGGCTGCAATAACAGAGAGTTAGTCTGTTGTGTGCATGAACAGAAATTTTTAGGCGTGAAAAACAAACGTGGAGGATTGTCAATACGACGCTCTCGTAGAATTAGATGTGATACTTATATGAACTCCCTAGTCGGACACAACTATACGTGCGCCGCGCGCCGACGAAGTGCGAACGAGCGGTAATAAGGACGAATAGACAGCTTGTAACATCCTGTGAACAAGAGCGAAGGCAGCAGCCTCCCGGGGTAATCCATTGCCTAATGTAGACTACTTGCAGTCACACAGCCAGCCGTCCCTGCGCGCTTTCCTGCTCGCTCCCCAAGGACAGTGTAAAGAGAGATTCAGCTGGTGTGTGCAGCGCCCCTACAGGGACAGGGTGGTTCCCTGGACTTGTGACTTGTGCCTCCCCCCTCCTCTGTAGTTGCTGATTCCCTCCCCTCCTCCGGACAGTACATGCTGAGCTGATGTAGGATCTGATGATGGGGGGGAGTTGTCCTGCAGGCTGGGAGGTGGTCGGGATTAGGGCCGCCCCCCTGTTAGCTTGTGTTGTAGTTCTGAGTCTGTGTTCTCTCCTCCCCCTCCGCCAGCCGGAGGTCGGTTTCTCCATTGGGTGGGGGACGTAGCGGTAACCAAAAAGTTCGTCGCATTTATACGCGGCCTCCAGTACATCGTCCCCTTGTCACGCAAACCAGAGCTGTTCGTCAGTCTAGGGCAGAAATTTTCGGTCGATGTTTTCCTAGGGATTCCACAGTCAAAGTTTGGAACTAGTTGTCGCCCCCCCCCCACCAATGCGTGTGGTTAGTCCACAGTGCTGTAATGTGTCAATCACTCCCTGCAACGAGTACCCAGTTTTCATTTACCGACCGTACGTTACTTATTTTCCGCTCGCTGGCTTCCTTGGTGCATCTGCTTTTGTTTGTTTCTTAAAATTCTCCGCACCCGCAGCCAACTGTCCTTAAAAACTGACACATATCAAGAACGCTTTACTACGCCTTGATCTTTTATACAAAAGTGTCGTTCGATAACGGAAAAAGGGGGCTGTAAATTGGGGGGTATGCTCGAGATGAACATGGCGTGGCTCTGGACGAACAAGGCATCGCCTGGCAGCGGAAACAATAGCCGACACACTGTAACGATAAGGCCACAATAGCGCGGCCAAGGGATCCAGGCCTCATGCGCAGTCATTGACGCATCTTGGTACAGATTCCCCGACAACCCGCACGTTATACCAAAACTGTAAGAATGAAAACGCTTAGTACTAGACATTGCATCGATGGTATAGACAAAAGGTTGACTGTAGAAAACTGTGCTGGGCTATTGCGAGCGAGGCATTGTAAGCACCGAGACGATGCGGATTGGTAAGCGTTCCAGCCGAAAAGGCGAGAAGCGAGCTGAGGCAGCGGTTTAGCGGACGCGAACACTGTAACGAATAGCGGGCCAGATCCATGCCAAGATCAACACAATGCGGAGAGCACACCAGAGACTACATTTTAGATAGCCCGCATAGCAAGGACTATTACAATCTACTACTAGTTCAATTGGCACCTCGCGATAACATGAGTGAGACACCTCTAGTCAGCAAAACGAGACCTGTGTTCAGGTGCAAGCAGGCCTTTTGGGTGTTTTCATGGATTCCATTCGGTGTAACTTTGTGCCACCTGCTTGGTGATGTATCCACAAAATAATACTGGCAAAATTTATGATTACCGATATTATTTGAGCGCTTCTGCTCAACTCCGTTGGTCCTCTCTGCCACCCATGGTCTGAAGCCTGAGTCAATTTAGAGTATGTCGCCATTGCACTCTCTAGCCTGCGCTGCTTTGCGTGCCGTCCCCTATAGGTCAGGGGTCAATTATTGGTAATGTATAAATGAGATATAGATTAATTTGTAAATATGTCATGGCCATGATGTTCTGACCTAGTTTGCAAATGGTTTGCGATAAGCAGCCTCAGAGGAGGCCTACCACTTGCGCGTCGACTCACTTGTGGCACCACCTGATGGTTTCCTGGCCAGTATCGTAGGTATGTTTCCATCCTTTTCTGAGGGTCCCAGGGAGACTGGCACTTACTGTATGTACGATATGGCCAGAAGGCTGTCCACCCTGCGTGCAAGAGCCTTGGTCCCCCTTGAAAAAAAAACATGACATGCTCGAGTCGTCCCATTGACTTCAATGGGAGGGTGCTAGTTATTAGAGACGAGAGCAATTTAGAGCAAGGGAAAAGTTCGTCGTCGAAGAACGACGGCAACCGAGCATTTTAAGTGACGCTCATCTCTAGTGTCTGCCGATGATGCAGAAATATGTATAAAACGGGGACGTGAGGCCATCTATGGACGGATGATGAATGAGAGGGCGGAGTGGTCTGGGGTGGGAACTCTAAGGGGAGCTGCTAATCAGTTGCGCAAGATGTGAACTTGGAGTACATCGTGTGATACGGCTAGGTAACAATCAGAGTACACACCAATTTTATATTTTGCGAAATAGTTGGAGTAACCCCTCGCATGTTATAAAATGAAGTTTCCTGATAAAAACATAACTATCTCTGACGTGATTGCACGAGTTTCGTGAGTTAAGCACTGTTTGAGTTTTTGAGCTCATGGGGGGTGTTTAATACCTCTAACATAACATTGTAATTAATGCCATTAGTCTGGTTGATTGGAGAGATGAGTGAACAAGCAACTAGATATATAAGTGCTTAGGGAAGTTGGATGCACTGTAAACTATAGATAACAATTTGTGGTGAGTCAAAGGGTAATAAAAACCATAAAGCATATAAGTCTAGAAATAAACAAAGATTGGTATTCGATAAGGGTACTAGGTCTGGATGCAAGATAACTGGGGAGCTACTTCCATATACACAGTAGACAGGTCTCGTTACCAAATGACCCAGGGGGGGGAGGTTGGGGAACTAAGAGAGAAAGGGGTAGGGATATGGTGACTCAGAGGACGGGGGTGGAGAGTGGAAGAGATGATAGGGGGAAATAGAAGGGGTGGGTGGGTAAGTGGTTAGGGTATATATTGGTTTAAGTGTGTGAACTTGTGAGGCCTGATTGGATGTAGCTGCCTTTTGTCCACACTCATCTGTTGTGAGGGCTCCGTTAGAGGCCGATATGTTGGAGACTCACATGTTACGTAGTTATTGTAGGTATATCCCAGTGAGGGAGGGGAAATCAGAACGGCCTATCAAGTGTGTTGTTCAAGTGGGAGGGGTGGGGTGTGGACGGGTAGGGGATTGACGAAGGCAGATGTCTGTGTATCTTGACCTGACAGGTAACCATTTATATTATAAACTGCGAGCGGATGGTTGAAAACCCTTGGAATTTCTGTGTTCATTACAAAGCTTGGTATAATTAGTCTAACGATATTAGTAATAAGTGTGAAATAGAAGGGGGGCATAGTAAGGAGGGGGTGAAAGAGAAGCAAGGGGATATCAATATTACTTAAGGTGTTTTAAAAAAATACAGGTAATTTCCTGGTTGCAGAGACACTGTAGGGTGTTGTAGAATGGGTGCCAGGCTTTAAATATGCGATAGTGAGTGTGGTTGAGTCTTACATCATGACTAGTCTTCAATTCATGTACAACTTACAGAGGCAAACTTTTTCCAAATAAGCGAAGCGAGGGGAGAGAGCGCCGACATGGTAACGTATCTGTGCAGCGTGGGCCAAAGCATCCCAGCGTAACATGAAAAGGAGTGCCTCTTTTTACCATGAATCGCGAGATTCTGTAGATTACAGACCGAACATGTTTCTGGTGAAACGCGGGAGGTCCATGTATAGAAATCCCCCACTGATCATTTTGCCCTTCATTCGTTGACAGGTCCACATCAATCCTTTCATCAGTATTGTAAAGCAATAACAAAAAGCAGTAGATCGCAAAACAGGAGATGACAGTAAATGGGATTTGCTGTCCCGTGTGGTTCTGTATCCACTTCTGCTTTGGCTATCAATCTTTCATTCCTTTTCATTCCTTCTGACAGAGATGAAATAAAGTGGAAACTAATATGTAGCAACAGTCAGTGCAGCGTGGGGGTTGAAAACGCAATAGAAAATCAGGGGGTGTTTCAGGGAAACCAGCAATCGTAGACACGTAGAGAGTAGGCCGCAGAAGGAGCACAATGACGAAATTATGGAGGGGTGAGTGTGGGGAAACATGGTTAGGCCCAAGGGCCACAATGACAGAGCATGCAGGGTCTTCGGTCCTGGTGCCGCTAGCAAGCGACAGCAGGAGGCCACAACGTGGCACAAGTTGATAAGAGTTGCGGAGCGTGGGGCAGCAGACGCAGAGAAGGGAGCCACAGGTGGCAGTACATGGTGGCAGACAGCAACTGGAAAGCCAAGAAGGACACATGATAGAGTGGGCCGGTGAGAGTAGGCGACCATGCGCAAGCCAGAAGACCAACAGCGCCCACAAGCCAGAGGAGGCACATTTGAGGCACAATGATGAATAGGTTATGTGAGAATTAATTTGCAGTTGAAATTTTCAATTTAAATTTGAATATGAAAGCTCAGAGACACAAGCACAACGGAAATACATTATAGGTTTCCTGAAAATATAAGGTTTTGACAAAAAAGAACTACAATGGTGGCATGATCAGCAACAGGGCAGGCGGTGGAGGTGGCTTTCAGCAGCAGCAGGAGCCACAAGAGGGGCACATGATGATGTAGTGTGGAGTTGCATCAGCAGCAGCAGGAGCCCACAGGGGGTCTAAATATATTCAGTGTGGAGGTGGTGGCGTAAGGCAGCAGAGGCCCCAAGCGGCACATGATGATATGGGAAGAGGTGGCCTGGGAGCAAGGTGGCGTCGTTAGCAGCAGCTAGGAGGCCTACAGAGAGGCGACATGATCAAGTGTGGAGGTAGCAGACCAATTCCAGTCCTGGTAATAGATGGTAGACGCGACGGGGAGACCTGGCAGCAGGATGGGACATCTCAGAATAGTCGGCTGAGGAGAGGAGTAGTAGAACCACTGCCTCATTTCTCAATGTTGGGGGAGGCGTCATGGACGATCTATATTAGCATAGCATTGTGTGAGTTGAATCTGGCTGATCCAAGCCTGCCATCTTGAACAAAGGAGTCTCCCACTTACGGCATGGGTGGACAAGCAGGTTCTCCTTGGGGTAACAATGGCCCACTGACCAACCTAATCATGGTGGCCCACACTACTGGCCATGGCAGGACACGTTCTTACTGCAAGTCCACAAGTTGCGGACATGAATCCGTTGGTGCCCAGTAGTCGCCAGTGGGATCACTTACTGAGGTTGTAAAGTGCTGTCCAAAGTAGCCACCACGCTGCTGGGTGCAGGTTGAGTCCACAGTGTCCTGCTGCTGCTGGTAGCAGCTACTCCTCATCATAGGCTGGTTGGGGCAAAATTGCTGCATTAAGGAATCCTTAAGCTGCTGCGATGGAGCTGCTACTGCTTATCTACCCCCTTCAGCTCCCACCAGTAGCTTGAAGTAGTAGTGGTGATGATGCCAGAATCCCCCGGGTACAGACCTGCAGAGGATGGAACAATGGTGCACATAGGCAGCTGCCAACGTGTGTGCACAGTATTTCTCGATAGTATTGCAGTGTTCTCCTCTCAGCAGCTGCAAAAAATCACCATTTTGAAAGGTAGCGAGGGTCCAAAAGGGTGGAGAGCAACAAAAGTCAACCCTATGCCGGATTGGCTGACTATTCAGCTGTCACTAGTTCACTGCGCAAGTGATTTTGGGGACTACGGCCTCCTCTCCACGTGTACTGCCACAGCACCTTCTGGGTCATCTTGTTGTCTTCACCTTCGCGTCCGATCCTCATGCTCTCCAAGCTTGACACCTGAGTGGAAAAAAAAACAACAATGATGTCACAAGCCTCTGCTTGTGCCCCAATTCCTCCTCCTCCGCCGTTCAGTTAAGTGCCCCCACGGACTACAGTGTGGCCATGAGATTGCAGTCTACCTTCTCCAGTTGCCCTGACCAGACAGATTTTGACCAGCCATGAGTTCTCCAGGGGACAGTGAAGCGTATGTAGAATGGACGTTATTTCTCCGCAGTCCTGCGACTAACAAATAACGTGTGCTCTTCAAGGGCCATGAGCAACGGCAGGTGGGTCACACATCAGCTGCCAGTGGGCTGAGATCAAATTAGTAAACGGGGAGTATCCTTCGCTGTGCATCATCAAAAAATCATTAAGACTTTATCTGGTCATACAGGCGCTAAATATGGGGCTGGAATTCCAATAAGTGGAAACATCCCATATCAGGGACCATGTTTGTGTGTGGTAGGCCTTTCTGACGCGCAAATACCGAGGAGGGTGTGCTTTGCTTTGTAAGAATGGGACTGAAGTGCATGCATGTTTTCTGGCCATTTTTAGAAGTGTCTTAAGAGGGTGGAAGACCTTGAGGAAGTCTGTTGCAACCCACATTAAAACATTATGCCATGCAGGGTGCGGGCCATCCCTTCTGGTCCAGCAACGTACACCTTGCTATTCCCATGTGTTGTACACCATAGTTATGATTTTTATTGGTCACGGAGAAATACACCACATTGATTTCTCTTGATGACAGCGAAGATCGTCATCGAGTTTCTCACCGGTGTGTCTTCGGTTACACCCAGGCAAAACAGTGTTGAGAAACGTGGTCGTCAACGATTTGCACTGAACATTGTGGTATGTGGACGCAGCACTGTGGAGCTGAGGCTGAGATGGTGGTGGAGAAGAGGAGGCGGGGACACTGGCGCACTAGGAGCAGAGTTTTGACACAACGTGGAGAGAAAGGAAAGCAACGTCTTTTGTGGAAGTTCTGGGTGCTTGGTGCGGCGGCGACGTACATATTCCCAGTGGGCTGCGTCTGTAAGGACCATTACTTGCGCCTGACCGCGTTTACAGTACACAGTGGTGTATGGGTCCTGTGCACTTGAAAGAAATGATAGAAGTCAAGGAATGGCCCCCTTCTATTACCTATGGTAAAGGGCTTGGCGGGCATTTTGGAAAAAAAAAAAAATTGTGTCGGCACATTACCTACTGGGGGGCGTGTGGGGACAATTACTTACTGCGGGGGATGACGTGAGGACATGATACTCGTGGGTCGGGCTGTGTTGGGAACATTAGTTAAGGGGAGTTGTGTTGTGGGAACATTACTTACAGGGGGAGCTTTATATGAGGACATTACTAGGTGGGGGGCTGTTTGTAGGGGGACAATAGTATTGGCTGGTGGACACTACTTATGGGGGGCGTGTGGACATCTGGGGCTGTGGACTAGACTTACGGGGGGCTGGGTGGGACACATACTTTAACTGGGGGGCTGTGTGGGCACATACTTACTGGGGTGCTGGTGGGGACAGTATTATTGGGGGGTGTTGGGCCACACAATGGGTGTGGGGACTTTACTTATTGGGGGGCTGTGTGCAATACTTGGCTGTGGGGCACATTACTTACTGGGGGCTGTCGGGGGCCGAGCATACTACTGAAAGGGATCTGTGCGGGGAATACTTACTTACTTTGGGGCTTTGTGGGCACTTACCTACCTGGGGGCTTGGGTGGGAATGATCACTAAGGGGGGAGTGTGGGAGAAATATCTGCTCACTGGGGGGGCTGTGGCTGTGGGGGTCCATGTACTTACTGTGAGGGGGCCTGTTTCCGGGCTGTGGTGGCAAATTACTTACTGGGGGGCTTGTGTGAGCAATACTACTAGGGAGGGGTGTGTGGGGACATTACTTACTGGGGAGGCTGTGTGGAGGACATTACTTACTGAGGGAATGTGTGAGGACATTAATTAGTGAGGGGAAGTGTGGAGCAAATTATTATTTGTGGCCTTAGTAGGCACATTACTTACTGGGGGACTGTGTGGGGGAACATACATACTGGGGGGCTGTGCGGGGACATTACTTACTGGGGGGATGTGTGCGGACATTAATTACTGGGGGCTGTGTGGGGGGAACATACATAACTGGGGCTGTTGTGGGGACATTAATTACTGGGGGCTGTTGGGCAGCATTACTACTGGGGGGATGTGGGAGTCATTTCTTACCTTGGGTGGCTGTGTAGGTCCCAGCATTACTTACTGGGGGGGCTGTGTGATGACATTACTTACTGGGGAGCTGTGTGGGGGCATAACTTACCGGAGGATGTGTGAGGAAATTACTTACCGGGGGGGCTGTGGGAACATTACTTACTGGGGGGATGTGTGAGGACATAAATTACTGGGGGGATGTGTGAGGACATTACTTACTGGGGGGGCTGTGTGGAGGACATTACGTACTAGAGGGGATGTGGTGAGGACATTAATTAGTGATGGCAGTGTGGAGGAAATTACTTACTTTTGGGCTTAGTAGGCACATTACTTACTGGGGGGGGCTGTGGGGGGGAAGACTCTTTTCCTCATCTACTTATTCCAAGTTTCTTATAATTGGGGGGCGTGTGGGGACATTACTTACTGGGGGGATGTGTGCGGACATTAATTACTGGGGGCTGTGTGGGGGAATTTATACTGGGGGGATTGTGTGAGGGACATTGACATTACTGGGGGGCTGTGTGAAGGAAATTACTTACTGGGGGGCTTTGTGGGCATATTACTTTCTGGGGGGCTGTGTGGGGCACATTACTTACTGGGGGGCTGTGTGGGGACATTACTTACTGAGGTGCTGTGTGGAGGAAATTACTTCCTGGGGGGCGTGGGAGCACAGTTACTACGTACGGGGGCTGGTGGGGACTAGTACTTAATGGTGGGTTGTCTGGGAACCTTACTTACTGGGGGGCTGGTGGGGACATTTACTTAATGGGGGGCTGTGTGGGGACATTACTTACTGGGGTGCTGTGGGCACATGTACTATGGGGGGGCTGTGTGGGGAACATCTAAAACTGGAGTATGTTGTGAGGCATACTTACTAGGGGGATGTGTGGGAGGACATTACTTACTGGGTGGATGTGTGAGGACTTTACTTAAGGGGGGCCCTGTGGGCACATTACTTACTGGGGCGCTGTGTGGGGACATTACTTAATGGGGGGCTGTATGGGGCATACTTACTGGGGAGCTGTGTGAGGACATTACTTAGCTGAGGGGGCTGTGTGGAGGAAATTACTTACTGTGGGTTGTGTAGAGCACATACTTACTGGGGGGGCTTTGGGGACATTCCTACTGGGGGGCTGTGGGGGGACATTACTTACTGGGGGCTGTGTGGAGGACATTACTTATGGGGCGGCTGTGTGGGCACATTTTTTATGGGCGGCGTGTGGGCACATTTTTTACTGGGGGGCTGTGTGTGGGCACATTACTTACTGGGGGGCTTTGTGGGCACATTACTTATGGGGGGCTATTGTGGGAATCATTTCTTACTGGAAGGCTGTGTGGGCACATTACTTACTGGGGGGCTGTGTGTGGGACATTACTTACTGGGGGGCTGTGTGGGGACTTTACTTACGGGGGGTGTGTGGGGACATTTCTTACTGGGGGCTATGTGGGCACATTACTTACTGGGGGGGCTGTGTGGGGACATTAATTACTGGGAAGATGTGTGAGGCCATACTTATAGGGGGATGTGTGAGGACATACTTACTGGGGGGATGTGTGGAGGACTTTACTACTGGGGGGCTGTGTGCGGCACATTACTTACTGGGGCGCTGTGTGGGGACATTACTTACTGGGGAGCTGTGTGGGGACATTACTTACTGAGGGGGCTGTGTGGAGGAAATTACTTACTGGGGGCTGTGTGAGCACATTACTTACTGGGGGGCTTTGTGGCGGATTACTTACTGGGGGGCTGTGTGGGGACATTACTTACTGGGGGGCTTGTGTGGGGACATTACTTACTGGGGGGCTGTGTGGAGGAACAGTACTTTACTGGGCGGCGTGTGGGCACATTTTTTACTGGGGGGCTGTGTGAGAACATTACTTATGGGGGCTGTGTGGGCACATTACTTACTGGGGGGGCTGTGTGATGACATTACGTACTGGGGGGCTGTGTGGGGGCATAACATACCGGAGGATGTGTGAGGAAATTAATTACTGGGGGCTGTGTGGGGGACATTAATTACTGGGGGCTGTGTGGGGGACATTACTTACTGGGGGGATCTGTGAGGACATTACATACTGGGGGGCTGTGTGGAGGAAATTACTTAATGGGGGTTTGTGGGCACATTATTTCTGGGGGGCTGTGTGGGGCACATTACTTACTAAGGGGCTGTGTGAGGACATTACTTACTGAGGTGCTGTGTAGAGGAAATTACTTCCTGGGGGCTGTGCGAGCACATTAATTACTAGGGGCTGTGTGGGGACATTCTTACTGGTGGGCTGTCTGGGAACATTACTTACTGGGGGGCTTGTGTGGGGACATTATTACTGGGGGGGTGTGTGGGGACTTATGGGGGGCTGTGTGGGGACATTTCTTACTGGGGGCTATGCGGGCACATTACTTACTGGGGGGGCTGTGTGAGGACATTACTTACTGGGTGGATATGTGAGGACTTTACTTACTGGGGGGCTGTGTGAGGACATTACTTACTTAGGGGCTGTGTGGGGACATTACTTACTGGGGGGCTGTGTGGAGGACATACTTACTGGGGGAATGTGTGAGGACATTACTTACTGGGGGGATGTGTGAGGACATTACTTACTGGGGGGATGTGTGAGGACATTACTTACTGCGGGGATGTGTGAGGACATTACTTACTGGGGGGCTGTGTGGAGGACATTACTTACTGTGGGGATGTGTGAGGACATTACTTACTGAGGGGCAGTGTGGAGGAAATTACTTACTGGGGGGCTTAGTAGGCACATTATTTACTGGGGGGCTGTGTGGAGGACATCACTTACTGGGGGGCTGTGTGGGGACATTACTTACTGGGGGGCTGTGTGGAGAAAATTACTTACTGGGGGGCTGTGTGGGCACATTACTTACTGGGGGTGTGTGGGGACATACTTATGGGGGGCTGTGTGGGCACATTACTACTAACTTTTTACACGACCCACTCATCCCATGGACAGCTATTTTTTATTATCTCCCCAAATTACATGGATGACAAAGGATGAGAGTATCCTCCAGGATTGTCCCATATTTCAGGCATTAGATCTCTCACCAGTACCCTCTCATACTTTGTAGATTTATATCTACAAGAGATGGTTAAAAAAAACACCTTGATCTAGGACTTAAGCTCGCTGATCCAAGATCTCCAAAAATTTACTGGGGAATCAGAATTCATTTCATGACACTAGACGTTTTTGCATTGTATTGAATATCATCCACAATCTAGGAACAATGACTATAAACGGTTATCTTGAGAACCAAATGATATGGAAACCAAACAATAAAATTAATTTCAGACAGTATATTTTTTATTGGAGCATAATTTTTTTTTTTATTCAAGGTCAGCTGTACCAGCAACTATGTGGTACAGCAATGGGGACTTGAGCTCCCAGTTATGCCAAATGTATTCATGGGGCGGGTTCGAGTCCTATATCTATTATGACTCTGTTTTTGGCCTAAAAATTCACTGTATCAAAGATTTATGATGATATCATTTTTAACTGGCGGGGGGACGAAAATGAGGCCCGCCTTTGTCCAACATCCAAACCATATGAACTCAGGACCTTCAGTTCACTCACACTTTGATTTCCAAGTCAATTATCTTTTTAGATTGGAGATCTTTAAAGGCAAACAAAATTGTATAAAACACAAAAACGCATTTTAAAAAAAGTAGATGGAAACAGCTACTTAAATTACAAGTCTCCACTATAAAAAATGGGTAAAGAACATACCAAATAGCCAATTCGTAGAATTAGAAGGAAAAATCATCTTTAAGTGACTATAAAGTTCAAGCTGAAGTCATCCAAACAGATTCTGGAGAAGGCTAGTACCCAAAAAACTGGATGCTGGTGACATTGGAAAAGAACAAAACAGCCCAACAAGAAGAATGTCTTTCCTCCACAAAAAACACTCTTCAAAAAATGAAAAATTGTGACTGAGAAGTTTATTACAACTTATGACAGTGGAAACCATTGCCATCAGGGAGGGAAACATACAAAATAATTGGAAAATTCTAAAAAATGATCCGTTTCTTGCTGATGTAATATTACCAACGACCCTATCACCACATTAGAAAAAGCCCGCCACAATAAAAAAACACTATAGCTCCCAGTAAATAAAAATACTATGGAGAAGAAGGAAAACAATAAAAATGAAAATTAAAAAAAA
This sequence comes from Engystomops pustulosus, assembly GCA_019512145.1. Taxonomy (NCBI): domain Eukaryota; kingdom Metazoa; phylum Chordata; class Amphibia; order Anura; family Leptodactylidae; genus Engystomops; species Engystomops pustulosus. The sequence goes on along the minus strand of WNYA01000899.1, from coordinate 32,839 downwards.
TGCCTATGCTGCTCAACCATAATTGATAAAGTACCCTCTCTCATCTAATATCAACGAAGGAATTTTGTGGCCATAGACACAAAACAAAGATTGTTTTTTTAAAACCAGAGTGTGTCCAAACATCTTCTTTTAGCCCATAATAGAGACTTCAATAACATTTCAATTGTTTCGATCGAACAAATTCATGTACCCTCTTCTCATCTAATATCACGAAGGAAGCTTTCCCCATCAAACAACGCATGACATTTGCGTCATCCTTCATCATATACTTGATCGATTGTATATGTGGGACATATCACACAGTCCCTTAGGTTAAGGCTAAATGGCCATAGACACAAAACAAAGATTGTTTTTTTAAACCAGAGTGTGTCCAAACATCTTCTTTTAGCCCATAATAGAGACTTCAATAACATTTCAATTGTCCTGATCAAACAAATTCATGTAGATGTTAAAGATCAGGTTGGTGCTCTAAACAAAAAAGAAGCCTACTGGATATACAAACTGCACACCTTAACCCCTGAAGGCCTAAATGAGGCAATTAAAACTGCAGAAAACTTAGTGAAGGCATCAAACCATCAGTGGTACCTACCTGGTCCACGGCCAGAGGATTAGGGAGAGAGACATCTATCACATAATTATATTATAGTAAGTTGGTGTATGCCTCATGTCAGCATCCACTGCTTACGTGGTAACTATCATAGATAAGTGCCTCTCACTTAACTTGAGCAAGTCAGCCAAGACCATCAACAAACCTAACCCAAATAATTTTATACGGATAAACATGTAAATTCTGTCCCCCGTATAGATGCATCTCCATTGATTTATACATGTATTCATTTTTAACTCTCTATTTATTGTCTATTATGTACTTTTATTCTATATATAATTATTTATCAATGTAGGCTCTCATTTGACGTATAATATGTATTGCTCTAGATGGAATGCCAAATTTAATATATTTTTTATCTGGGCCAACTAAAGATTGAGATAGACATATTTCCCATCCTATGATAATGCAGTCTCCCTAAACTGAGGCTCTGACATATTTCCTAGGGGGAAAATGAAGTTATGTTCACTTGTTGTATTTAATTTTGTTTTTAACCTGATGAAGGCATTAGTCCAATGCCGAAACCCATTGTTTTTATACACCTTTTATATACCTTTTGTAACAAAAAAAATTAAGAACATTTTGAATTTGGGAAGATGCGCTTCTAGAGTGGACTGTCCTCGCTTGCTGCACATTGGATTCTACTATTAAACGGGTCTCACCTTTGGACTTGGTTACCCCGTGACTACACAGCCACTGCAAGCTGCTCTTCCTCGTGAAGAACACACCATCTATTATATGCTTATATAACCTACATCAGAAGGTGAGCATGTTACTTTCTCATTTCCAATAATTATTTATCACCTGCACTTGAGTCTCCTGCACTTTGTGTTCCCCTATATTCTATATATATAGATATATCCTAGATATATAGATATATATATACACCAATGACACCCATGTATATACGTATGCCCTAATTAATCCCCTGTTGATAAAACACTTGATGGCAATTAGTGGGCAGTAACTTATAAATACATTTCAGAGATTCTATATCTGAAATGTATTTATAAGTTACTTCCCACTAATTGCTAGGGTATTTTAGAGATCAAGAGTAGCAAAAAATTCTTGGTCAATTCACTTGCTGTACACCGAAGGAATGTTACATTATCAATTCATTACATAAACTTTGTTACACTTCCATTATTACAAAACAATTCCACTCCAAGAACTGTTTTTGGGAATGGAATGTCACTTTCTCTGTGTTACTGTGATGATCATATAGAGGATGGAAGAATTTTTTCAATTTGCACAACAGTAGAAGTTTATTGAAAACTGTACTATTGAAAAAAGGCTTTAGGACCTGCATATCAACCATCCAGCCAATGAATGGCAGCAAAGCTTATCACTCCAGAAATATGAGGAGGATGTAACTTCTTTATTGGTAAATGTGTCAGCAGATAAACCTTTATCTTGAATTATAAGACTTGTGGCTCAGCAATATGAAAAAGTGTCAAATCACAGTCTTCAGTTAAACAGATTGATTCACAAAGAGATTCCCATGGAAAAAAAAATCTGTTTTGGAAGCATGTTTTTGGCAGATTTTGTGCACGGATCAAGAGGAATTCACTTGTGTGGGGATTCCAGAGTCAGTACCTCGGATATTAGTGGCGAATGGGTGGTGAATAGACACTGTGAAGACCCATGACCTTATCAATCAAGGAAGCCCAGCACCTTTATATCAGTTAGAGCTCTACTAAGGTCATATTTTTTTATCTAGACTTTGCAGAAAACATTAGAGATGAGCGAGTACTAAAATGCTGAGGTGTTCGTTATTCGAAACAAACTTGTCCCGATGCTCGAGTGCTCGTCTCGAATAACGAGCCCCATTGAAGTCAATGGGAGACTCGAGCATTTTTAATGCCAAGGGTCTGCACAGGGAAGCTTGGCCAAACACCTGGAAACCTCGGAAAATGATGGAAACACCACGGAAATGGACAGGAAACAGCAGGGGCAGCATGCATGGATGCCTCTGAGGCTGATTAATCGCACCACTATGCCAAAATTATGGGCAACAGCATGGCCATGACAGAGTGACCGAATGAGGTTAGATAGCATCTAAAACATCCAATAATTGACCCTAACACTATAGAAGACGGCATGCAGAGGCAGCGGCAGCAGCAGCAAGCTAGAGAGTGGCATGGCGACATACCCCAAATGGATTCAAAGGAGTTGAGCAAGAAGCGCTGAAATGATTTCCTATGTGAACAAAAGGTTGACAGTATATTTAGTCGATAACACAGCGTGGTGGCGACATAGTGACCAAGTTCCATAACGTATCTGGTGAAACACCCGAAAAATTAGCCTGACACACAGCTTTGTTTTGATAGGGGAGCGACATGTGGAGGCAGCATAGCAGACGACTTCCTGATTGAGGCACAGTATGGGCATCAATATTGCGCTGTTAGATTGAAACTAGGGCAGTCTCCAGCATGGGCTGAGTGACAGATGCGCCGATTTCCAGTAAGTGTATCTGGTGAAACACCCTGAAATTATGCCTGACAACAGCTTGTTGATAAGGGGATGATGTGCTGTTATTCTCTAATTGCGCTCCAGCGCTGAGGGTTAGAAAGTTGCAAGTTCGCATGGAGACATTGGTGGACGCATGTGGGGATCGTGAGGCGACAATGGACAGGAAACAGCAGGGGGCAGTTGCATGGTCCTCTTAGGCTGCCTATCTTGGATTGAGCGCTGGGTCCGCTGCCAGTGAAAGTTTGACTGTCCAAGCCCCTGTCGCTCGGCCTACCTCCCCCCAAATGGGCCTGGGGCTAAAGTGTTACTTTGGAAGAAACTATAATTTTCAAACGCGGCAGGGTCGTTGACATATTTCACTAAAGGAATAATGGATGACTAGCGGTTCTATTTTTAATCAGTTTTCGGAAAATGGTTCCATGATTAAGAGCGACAGTATGGGGCATCCAATTGGCGCTGCTATGATTGCAACTTCAGGTCTCCAGCATGGTGGAGGCCGATTTGCGTCGAAGTTCCATTATGTATCTGTGAAAACTACCTGAAAATCTGCCCTGACACGGCTCCGTTTGATAAAGGGGGGATGATGTGCTCTATTCCCTCTCGCGCTCCCAGCTTCCTGAGTGTATAGAAGTGGCATGCAGACATTGGTGGACGCTGTGGAGATCTTGGCGGCGAAATTGGCACAGGAAACAGCAAGAGGCAGTATGCATGGATGCCTCGATGAGGCTGCTATCTTGGATGAGAGGCTGGCGGTCCGCTGACCAGGCCGAGCTTTCACCTTCCAGCCCCTGCTCTCGGCTCCTCTCCCCACCCAAAATGGGCTGGGGGCCGAAAGTTGACTTTTGCAAAAAATTATAAATTTTCAAAGCAGACGGGGGGGCTTACAAACAGCACTGCAAGAACCCTTTTGTAAAGATCGAAGTGTTGTAGTACTGTCTTATAAGTAATTGGTTTGGTTATGGCGTAATTGTTTTGGTTTATGCAAATAAGATCGACTAATGATAAAAGTTTGAGCATTATATCTTGTGGATCCCAGCAGGCGATGCAGGGCGACATAAGTTAAACAATTTGATGTTGAAGCCATGAAGAACAACCCAAAATTTGCACTGGACCAGATCGTTTGTTAGGGGTACGATGTATTGAAGGGGCAGTAGAGAGACGGAACACAACTCGTTCCGAGCTTGATGCTCGTTCGGGCATTAGCGTACTCGAAACTGATCGTTGCTCGACGAGTGATTTCGCCAGCCTCGAGACAAAAAGGAGAATGGCATCCCCGCCGTTGTGATTTTTGGCGCCGAACAGAGCCAATCACAAGCAGGAGCCTCTCATCCACCCAGCATGACGTTTGGTAACCATACACGTCGATAAGCAGTGGTGGCTGGCCTGATAGAGGTGACCTCTGAATAGACTATCCCCTGCCCGTGCTTGCTTGGATCATTCTCCTGTCTGGATGGCAGTGGGGAGAGAGCTGCTTGGCGTGTCAGGGAAAGCGTTGGTTGTTCTATTAGAATAGTGTTAGTGCACGGAGTGCATTCTACAAAACCCAACATCCCTTCTTAGGGTACAAGTAACGTTACATAATTTTTTTTATTTGCTTGCTGGCTGCGGCTTGCTAGGCATGACTATGCAAAGCTAGTACCTCATTTGTGAGGAACATTTGTGGGGGGGAGACTTGCGACGTTGTGTTTAGCTTTATGAACAGACTATCCCCTCAAACCACCGAAGTGGGGACACTTTTATTAGGGTTTGATTTGAATTAGGCACAGTCTGCTGATTATTGATTTTTTTACGTTATTTCTCTTATAACTCAAAGTCATCTGGCACAGCACAAAATCCAGTTGTGTGCTGTCAGTGTAGGTTAGAAAATAGCCATAGCAATAGGATAGCATCGTTTTGTTTAAAAAAACAATTTACAGTTTACACTTTAATTTTGAAAATGTTTAACCCGAGGGCTAGGGGTAGAGGACGAGGGTGTGAACGTTGTAGTCCAACTACTGCAGGGGTCAGAGGCTGTGGTCCTGGGCGGGGTGAGACACCACCTGCTGATGAGGGAGCAGGGGAATGCCGCAGAGCTACACTCCCTAGATTCATCATGTCTCAAGTAACTGGGACTCGTGGTAGAGCACTGTTGAGGCCAGAACAGTGCGAACAGGTGATGTCGTGGATTACGGACAATGCTTCTAGCCATTTGTCCACCAGTCAGTCTTCCACGCAGTCCACCCATGTCACCGAAATCAGCACTCCTCCAGCTCCTCCACCTCAGCCTCCTTCCCCCCAGTCTGCCCCCTCCCAGCAAAATTTGGCATATGAACCGGCATACTCTGAGGAACTGTTTTCTGGACCCTTCCCACAGTCACAAACCACTTGTCCGGTTGCTGCTGAGCTATTTTCCGATGCCCAGGTTTTCCACCGGTCACAGTCTGTGGATGATGATTACATCATTGGCGTAGTGGAAGAAGTGTGTAAAAAGGTGTCGGACGATGAGGAGACATATGAATGCTAAACACCCCACTCAATGGCACCAAGCCCGTTCACCTCTGGCCAGGCACACCACTGCTCCTTCCCACGTGTAATCTACTAGTCAGCCCCCTGCCCAGGACCCCGGCCCAAAGACCTACCATGCGAAAACCCCATCTTCGCCTCCACAATCCTCCACAGCATCCACCAGCGTTCAGCTCTCCATTCCCCAGCGCTGGAGCACAAAAGTAGGTATTGTGCAACACACCCACACGCCCAAGCCCTCAACGTCCACATCTCCAAACTGCTTAGCCTGGAGATGCTGCCCTATAGGCTAGTAGAGTCGAGGCCTTTCGAAACCTCATGGCGGCGGCCGCCCCTCGGTATTCGGTCCCCAGCCGCCACTACATTTCCCTATGGTCTCCATGGCTGCCTCCACATGTCGTCCCCTTATCAAAAGAGCTGGTCAGGCTAATTTTTTGGGTGTTTCACTATGGTCATTATGTTGCCACCATGCTGTGTTATTGACTAAATATACCGTCAACCTTTTGTTCACATAGGAAATCATTTCAGGGCTTCTTGCTCACCTCCTTTGGTGAAGCCTGAGTCCATTAAGGGTATGTAGCCATGACACTCTCTAGCCTGCCGCTGCTGCCGCTGCTTCTGCATGCCGTCCCCTATAGTGTCAGGGGCAATTATTGCATGTTTTAGATGCTATCTAGCCTCATTCGGTCACTCTGTCATGGCCATGCTGTTGCCCATAATTTTGGCATAATGGTACGATTAAGCAGCCTCAGAGGCATCCATGCATGCTGCCCCTGCTGTTTCCTGTCCATTTCCGTGGTGTTTCCATCCTTTTCAGAGGTTCCCAGGTGTTTGGCCAAGCTTCTCTGTACAGAACCTTAGTCCCCTTGAAAAATGCTCAAGTCTCTGACTTCAATGGGGCTCGTTATTCGAGACGAGCACTCGAGCATCGAGAAAAGTTTGTCTCGAATAATGAGCACCTGAGCATTTTAGTGCTCGCTCATCTCTAGGAGGCAGCTATATCGACGACTTTTGGAGGTAGCTATGGAGATGATGTGTGGAGGTAGCAATGGAGACAACGTGTGGAGGCAGCTATAAATATAACGTGTGGAGGCTGCTATGGAGACAATTAAATTTGGATAGTGCCTGTATGTGGCAGTCCAAAAAAGTTTTCAAACCAGAGGAGCAGGTAGGTGGTCCTCCAGAAAATTAAATAGATTGAGTGCCTGTATGTGGCAGTCCAAAGTCTATTCCAGGGTCACCTGATCTGGCCAGCCAACCACTGCTATCGACGTGTAAGGGTACCACGTCATGCTGGGTGGAGTGCAGAGTCTCCTGGCTTGTGATTGGCTCTGTTGCTGGCCGTCAAAAAGCAAAACGGCGGGAGATGCCATTTTCTCGAGCGGGCGAAGCATTCGTCCGAGCAACGAGCAGTTTCGAGTACGCTAATGCTTGAACGAGCATCAAGCTCGGACGAGTATGTTCGCTCATCTCTAGTTATTACCTCTAGTAGGTAACCATGGTTTTTTTGTCTTAAATATAAAACTGGTCAGGAGACAGAGTAGAGTATAAGGTTTAGGCACAATATTTGGAAACAACATTTTTTTTAAAATAATGGATAGAGTATCATCCTGAAAAAGGATAGGTAATTGTCTCTTCATAATCCTAATGGTATTTCACCTTGTATGTCACAATAAAACCTCACAATTTGATTTTCTAGTATGAGTTTTCTTTTTTTCTAGATTCACTATATAACCAATTGTTTCTAGACCTCTTGTAAATCCCATTGAATGTTATGGTTATGCAATATTTATTATAGCCGTTTTCTTGTAGTTCCACCATTTCATTAGAAGTGTTAAGAAACACATTATCTGTAGAGCAAATTCTTCACGCTCTGGTGAATTTTCCTTTTGGTAAGTTACGTGTGACATAAGGATGATGACAGGCTGTGGCATATAATAAAGAGTTACCAGCAGTAGGTTTCTAGAAAAGGTTAAATTCGATATTAACTGTATCGCTATTACCAAGTAGCAAAAGGCCTAAGAAAGGGATGTTTGTGACGGAATATGAATAAGTTAACTTAAGATTAAAACTGTTGTTATTCAAATACTGTACAAATTTTGGGATGTTATGAGTGGGTCCTGACCAAATGAGAAGACAATCGTCAATGTAACTGTTGTATGTTCTGATTTGGTCAAGGAATGGATTGCCTTCATTAAATAAAAAAGATTGCTTTTCTTTTTTCTCGATTCACTATACAGGTGGTCCCCTACTTAAAGACACCCGACTTACAGACGACCCCTAGTTACAGACGGACCTATCTATCCACTGTGACCTCTGGTGAAGCTCCCTGGATACTTTACTTCAGTTCAAGGCTGCAATTATCAGCTGTAAGGTAATTAAGTTTTATTAATAATCCTTGGTCCCATTACAGCAAAAAATTTTGAAAATCCAATTGTCACTGGGACAAACAATAAACTTGTCTGGAGCTACAATTGTAAAATATACAGTTCCTATGTACATACAAATTTAACTCAGGAACAAACCTAAAGAACACGGGGACTGCCTTTATCGTTTCTAGACCTGTTAAATCCCATTGAATTTTCTTGTTATGCTTCTCCTTTTTAGTCTTCGTTCCACCATTTGATGAGAAATAGTAAGAAACAGATTATCTGTGAAGCAAATTCTTTTCACTCTGGTAAATTCCCCTTTTGGTAATTTACATGTGACATGGGGATGATGACTGGATGTAATGAGTGAATCCTGACCAAATGAGAAGACAATCGTCAATGTAACGATTGTATGGTCTGATTTGGTTAAGGAATGGATTGTCTTCGTTAAATAAAAAGGATTTTTCAAACCAGGACATACACAAATTGGCCAGGGGTGGCGAGATTTTGGAGTCCATTGGACAAACACTATTTATGCTCAAGAGGGACACCGGCATAGTGATTTTGTGCTCAAGATACTAGAATTTGCCTAAAGAGAAATGTGTTCCTCTTTAATAACCGGTACTACCACCAGCTCAGAGGCACAGTGATGGGCTGGCCCTGTGTGCCAGCCTACGCTAACCTGCTCCTGGGCTGGTGGGAGGAGACTGAGATCTTCTCAGATACCCGGGACCCAGAAAGCGCAGCCATTGACATCTGGCTGCGCTATATCGATGATATATTTATTGTATGGGCGGGGCCAATCAATACCTTCTACCAATTTGTACAGGGCCTCAATCAGAACTCTATTGAGACGCAACAGGAGAGTTTTGCCTTCCTTGATGTGAATCTCTAAGAGTACAACTGGGTCATTGGAGACGGAGGATTACCATAAAAAACAGCCACCAACTCGTTACTCAGGTGGGAGAGTAGCAATCCACTCCCCCTTAAACGTGGTATACCACATGGTCAATATCTACGCCTGAGACGCAACTTTTCGAATGACCATTCTTTCAAAAAACAGGCCGATGACCTGCGTTTGAGATTCCAACCTCAAGGATACCCTGATATTGTCCTCAGAAATGCCTTCAACTTTGCTTGGGCACAAAACCGTATTGATTTGCTAGATACATAAAGGCAATGGAGCACAGGCAGCAAGAGAAATTGTCACAAAACACTGGGATACACTACTTATGGATCCTGACATCCAAGATGTGATAGGACCAGCCTCGTCTATAACATATAGAAAGGGACAAGCCCTAAGGGATTGCCTTGTCCACAGCCATTTTATTCCAAATTCACACAGTACCTGGCTGGATTTACAAACCAACAACGGGACATATAGTTGTAGTGGTTGTGTAGCCTGCCCCTTTATAAAAACTGGAAATATGTTTATTTCTAACGTGTCAAATGAAAATGTCAGTATCAGGAAATTCGTCAAGCGTAAATCTAAGGGGGTGATAGAGCTGTGTGTGACTGTGGGATTGAATATTTAGGGAATACCATCATGGAGTTCCGTCGGAGGATAAGAGCCCACCTTTCAGACATCAGAAACCATCATGATACCCCTATAGCAAGACATGTGAACTGTCTACAATTAGGGGATGCCAAGGTTCTTAGCTTCCACCTTATCACCAGGGTAAATAGACCCATACTAGGTGGAAATTGGGACCAGGTGGATCTTTCGCCTAGATACAGTGACACCAAAGAGCCTGAATGAGACTCTTAGTTATGCTTGTTTTTTTGTGAGTAGGAGAAATTTGTCCTATTTAATGTACATCTCCTGCTAATTACTCCAGCTTGTTACTCTATGATATTCAGCCTCTGTAAAATTATTGAAACTTCATGTGTTGCCTGTCTCAGTGAGAAGAACTAAGTCATTAATATTACAATCTCAACTTACTACTGTAAATCCATTTCCTCAACATATTATCTTTGCATGCTAATCCATAAAACTCTGTTTTTTGTACTATATACTCCATGGGGTGCTAATGCCGCAAGTGCACGGCGGGCAGTAACAGGTTACTATAATATAGTCAAAATTCCTTCCAACCCCTGATGAATCCCTAAAAACTGCGGGGAACGCGTTGGGAAGGGAAAAACATCAAATTGCCTTGTTTATACAGTATGAAACTGTGGTGCCCTACGTTGAAATAGCGACAGTGATCAGGGAAAGTGTGTGACCGCCCTTGTTAGGGCGGGAGCAATTTTGTTGGGTGACAGGGATTGCAGAATCAGGGACGCACTAGACTGGCAACACTTTGTAGCTGCATGTGTGCATCCCACGACTGCTACTGTTACAGGTAGGCAGTTGCCTACCTTAAATAGATATATTGTTGTGCGGCGTCATTCAGTTGACATTTTGTCATAAGCACCATAATACCTTTTATCCCTTATTTATTAAAAGTTATGTTTTATTATAGTCACTATTGCTTATATATATATTTGGATTGTTATGTGACAAGTACTGGTCTTCTCTGTGTATTGGCCTGGACACTTTTTAGTCCCTAAAGCCATAGCACCATCTGGAATTCATTGTATCCTAGCATACTACTACAGTTAATTTAACTATTTGCTGTTTTTTCCCATTGGACAAACTTGATGTTGTATATAGAAATCATTAGAAAACATGAAAAAAATTCTGAGTTAATAAAAACAGTTATCTAGGAAATAAAATTATTATTTGTTTAAATGATATTGAATAGCAGTAACAGCTTGTGTGTGCGGTATAGATGTATATAAAGATACAACATCACATGTTAACCATACATCATCATTAGACCAATTTGCATTATCAAAGATTTTTAGAATTTGGAATCCTTTATGTATGATGGTATTCTTTGTACAAGAGGCTGTAACATAGTATCCAACAGGACAACATGCGTCCTAATAGAGAATTAACTTCAGAACTTTTAGGTCTGAAGGAAGGTGGGAGGAAGTCTTTATGTGTTTTAGGCAAATCATAAAAAATAGGTATTTCAGGATATTCTGGTAGCAAATATTCAGCTACGTGGAAAAAATGCCTAAACTGACTCCTTCAGAAATCAATCTGGATATTTTTCTTTGAATATACGTGGTTGGATTTTCCTTTGGTAATGAATATGTAATTTAAGAATATGAATATTTTTAATCTGTTGTGGTATATTTTTTGCAGAAGGTCTCTCTATCATATTATGAAACTGATCCATAGCCAGTGTCCTGGTTTGAAAAAAAGGATTCTTCAATTTAACAGATTCCGATGTGTCCAATATATGGTCCTGTTGAGAAGAATATTCTGTCTGTAATTCCATTAGTTGTTTCATAACTACATGTTCAAAGAAACTTTGTTTTCCCTCATATCTGACTAGTCCTCATTCATTCCAAAGTTTAAAAGTGGATGGAGTGAGATGTGAATTAGGCACATCTTGATTATTGTCATCTGAGAAAAAATGTTTTTTCAGGGTTAAAAGACGGATAAATGTATTTACGTCCACCTATGTATTAAATTGAGACCATTTGACAAAACAGAAAATGGGTATTCCAGGAATAAACATCCATACATACTTGAGTATAAGCCGACCCAATTATAAGCTGAGGCCACTACTTTTACCACAAAAACCTGGGAAAACCTATTGACTCGAGTATAAGCCGAGGGTGGGAAATGCATTGATCACCGGACCCCGGACCCCGCCCCATAGTATATAGCCAGCACCTGCCCCCAGTATATAGCAAGCCAGCCCATATCCCACAGTAAATAGCCAGCCTCCTGCACCTGTATATAGCCAGCCCGCTGCCCCTGTATATAGCCAGCCACCTGCCCCTGTATATAGCCAGCAGCAGTGGTTGCCGGAAAGGTGAGTTTTGACTCTGGCCCTTTAATCAGTCAGTTGATTTTCTGCACTAAGAGCAGACACAGGACAGAAGATGCCGCTGGTCACAATTCCACATCACATGTCCAACATGTGCCTGGACAGGTCATGTGATCAGCATTGTGTTTGGCTGTAGTCAGTTGGTAACAGTGTATCCAGTATGACCAGTGTTGTGGTGAGACCCTTCTCAGTGAGCTAATGTGCAGTGATGACAGTTACACACATGATTACTATGGTAACAGAGCAGGACAGTCAGTTACATCATCACTGGTAGCAGAGCATAAGAGGGAGGAGCAATTACAGAGAACTAAAGGATCATGGGATCATGGATTCCAGTGGTGGCCATTTTGTTTATAACTACGCCTACTTTAGAAAGCCCATAACATTTTTTGAATCATAAAATCAAACTATTTAAACTCCATTTTATGACTAATGACATTGAGTTTTGTTATATTCTATTATTTATAGCATTATGGGTTTTTGCAATGTTCATATTCCCAGAATACCTCTTAAAAATGCAGCCAGACAGATATATTACACTTTGGTTATTATTTTTTTTTTTTGTAACAATTCGTGTACGATCTTGTGATACCGATGTTTTCTGCATGCTCTGCTTTTGTTGACGCGTTTTTCAAATGTGTTTTATTATTTCTTGAGGGAATTTTTTTCTTTTTTGCCAAGTTAAAGCAGATATATGGAAAATGTTAGTTATAAAGTTATTTTGGTGATATGATTAACTTTCCAAAAAAAGTAGAAAATGTTTAATTTGGAAAACAGTTTTTTTCAAAATTTTCACCAAATCTCCATTTATTTCATAAATAAATACTAAACATATTGCTTAAATTTCTCAACCAACGTGAAGTACAATCTCAAAATCAACTGGATATGTTTAAGCGTTCCACAGTTATGACCACTTAAAATGACATATGTCAGATTTTAAAAAAAAAGGGCTGTATCAGTAAGGTGCAAAATGGCCAAGTTTTTAAGGCTGAGGCCTTTTTAATTTTTCATTTTTTACTCCCCACCTTCAGAAATCTTTAACTTTTTTTATTTTTCCATGTACAGAGCTGTGTGAGGGCTTGTTTGTTTGTTTGTTTTGTAACAAATTGCACTTCATAGTGATTGTATTTAAATTAAATTCCAAATGCAGCAAAATTGGTGAAAAAATGCATTTGTGCCATTTTCTTGTGGACTTTGATTTTACAGCTTTCACTCTACACCCAAACTAACAAGTCTATTTTATTCTTTGGGTCCGTATGATCACAGGGATACCAAATCTGTATAGGTTTTGAAATGTTTTCATACATTTACAAGAATTTAAACCTCCTGTACAAAATACATTTTTTTATTTTGCGATCTTCTGGCGCTAATAACTTTTTCATACTTTTGATGATGTTTCACTGCTACCATTTTTAGGACTTTACATCCTTTTGATGACTTTTTATTGAATTTTAAATATTTTCCAAAATGGCAAAAAAGTGCAATTTTCGGCTTTGGCCACTATTTTTTGTTTCAGGGTTAAAGGCCATGAAAAACCGTTGTGATACTTTGATCATTTTTGGATGCGGTAATACCTAATGTGTGTATGATTTTTACTGTTTATTTATATTTATATGACTTCTAGGGAAAGGGTTTTTTAAAAAAAAATTTAACTTTTCATTTTTTTTTACTATTTGTTAGACCCCCTAGGGTACTTTAACCTTAGATCGTCTGATTGATCCTACCATATACTGCCATACTACTGTATGGCAGCATATTGGGATATTTCTCCTCATTCATTACAATGTGCAAAGTAATTGTAATAAATGGGTTAAAACCAGACAGCCTTAAGACTTTATAAGTATGCCATCACCTTGCCCGACTATGGTTTTGCCTTTTCCGACTTCAACAGATTTTGACATTTCCTCCCTGACTAACAATGCCTGCTGATAAAGGGTTACAAGTCCTCCCCATATCACCTAAAGTTAGCTGCCAGTGGGACACGTTACTGTAATTACTGTAGTTACAGCAATTTTTCTGATATGCAAATTAGCTTTTCTGACTGAGAGAGAAGAGTCAGAGATATCAGTGATCCACTGATGAACATGCAGTGCACAAAACTCTTAAGCTACTAAGTTGAATAGGGGAGTTATGTCCCATCTTACTAGAAGAACAAATACATTTTTGGATTGGTTATTTTCAGCAGATCATAATAATCCAATTTCTGGCACTCTAGAATACTCAGTTCCAGAGATATCAATAGGACAATAGGAAATGGGTCAGGTTTAGTATCACTGCAATCCAGAGATTTGGTCGGATCCAATGATACCATAACTATGACCCTATGACTCCCCCTTGAGAAGCTATGGATTCTCCAGGGCTCTGGTTGTAGTACCAGGTAGAAGGGACTGATGACCCCTCCTGGAGGTGGGCAGAGGTGTGACTCCACCTGATATAAGCAATCACCTCTAGAGCAGCATTGTCTTTCACCTGGGGGAAATCTTACCATCAGCAAGCGCAGGGAGGATCTCAAAGAGTGGGCTATCCGTCCCCATTAGGGCCACACACACAAGGCAACTAACTTACTGAACTGCTGATACTTGTAGTATTTTGTAAGTCAATGAAATATAAAATTTAGCCTGTGTTGCCCTTTTATCTCGATCGACGAATCCCCACGTCCGATTCTCACTTATATACATGCTACTGGGTTGGTTCCTAGCCCTATATAATCTCATTACGGACCGGGCTTATGGTGGCGGGAGAACTGGTGGCGGCTTCATCAGAGCTGATAAGATTCTGTCTCACTGAGGCTAGTTAGAGGGATCTAATAGCCATTCAGGGTTGTGATTTATTGTTGTGCCATATCCGGAAGTTGTGTGAACAACTTTAAATCTCTTCCTGTGTCTCTCAGAACCCGTGCGTTTTTATTTTCCAATTTTGCTCAGTGTTATTGCTGTTTTAGCTTCTATCACTCCCCAGACTGGTCAGTGTAAAATCCTAGGGTGTCGGTGGGGACACTCTAAGAAAACACATGATCCATCTAGTTCTGTGGGGTGACAATGTGGTTAGATTATCAGGATACAGGTTTATATACACTTTCATCTGGCTTCTGACATTGTACTAACACACTGACACATAGAAAGAGACATGAGATACATGAGATGCCTATGCAACACCCCTGCCAATACATAAGCAGACTGGTAGTTGCGAATAGGCTTGCCATAATAAGCAGACCCAGTACGGACTTTACAAAGGTGTCTATGGTAGCTAGCCCAACATAGACTAACAGACTTCTCCTGCTTATCACATGTCTGCATTAACCCTCGGGTTACTGCAGATAAATCCAGGGCTTTTACCATGTACATTTTATCTGCCTGTAGGACAGATAGCAGTTCTCCCACACGACACCTCTGACTTTCTCACAGTACATACAGAGCAAACTCCCCAGACTTGGCTGTAACAGGAGATTTTGCATCAATTTAGTTCTGCCTATTAATAAAGAAGCAATTGGAAAAATCAGACTACAAGAAATGTTGCCAATTATAAATGAATGTGTACAAATAGCTTTAAATATTAGTAGGCTCACATAATCTAAGCTTATAATTTTATACAATGAATTTTATTTGTATAAATATGTTTGCCTGTGCTCAGATTCATTCTAATTATGTTTGTTTCTTTTCAGTCACCCACTCTCTAGTTGAAATGCGCATTCCTAATGACTCCTTGTGACTGGCAAGGGGGATGGGGGGGGTGCTGAACTGAGATGTTTCATTAAATATTGAGCAAAAGCATATAAAAATATCCATTTTGAATGCATAAAGATGAGGATGGAAAACATCTCTGTCTTAAAAAATGACCTACTAATATCCTGTGTACCTAGTTATCTATTCACATTGTGTATATTAAATGCTAGATGACTAACAACCACTTGCCTATTTATAAATGTATTAAGTATTGTTAAATTATTCTCCAATTATGATCATGTAAATAAAACACCCCCCTCCTTTTAATCTATAGTAAACATGGCCAACCTTGTTCTCTATCACTAAATTTGATTTAATTACATCCAAAGTAGTCTTTATTTTCCTCATTTTCCCAGAGAAAAGTGCCACATGTGCAACCTACTGCAAATACTGTAAGGTGCATGCTCACTCCAAGCGTCTTTTAACAGCATATGCAATATGATGACAAGAATCTGGGCACTATATGAGAACCTGCAAGCTAGCGTAACGGTCAATAGCTTTATATCCTGTCCTTTTAACCTCTGTGACAGGACTATACAGTGTTGCCTCCTGTCCCTCCATTTGTATGGTTTTGTAATGGAATATCTGTTGACATCTATTAGGACTAACCCTGAGGCCCAGATTGGTACTTTAAATGCTCAGCATATGCTCATGGTGTCCTCATATATATATCACAGACACTGAATGATCATTACCTGCTGTTCTTGGAACTATTCAGGCATGCCTTAAGCAATCATTGATCGATGCGTTTCAATCTGGACCCTCCAGCTTCCCTGCACTCTATGTTCAATTTTTCCTGTTCCACCCAGTCCTTGAAATATATAGGCGTCCATGTTCCTGCTGACCTAACCCAGATATTCGCTCTGAATTACGCTACCTATCTTAGGCAGATAAAAGCTGACCTGGTGAAATGGGGTTGAGGGAATATCGCCTTGATAGGATGTATCAATGGCCTAAAGATAAATGCTCTACCTAGACTATTGTACCTTTTTCAAACCCTTCCGTTCCACCTCCCCACCTCCTTTTTTAACCATCTGTCTTCATTATTCACCAAGTATATATGGGCATCCTCCTATCCCCGTACAGCTAAATAGGTCCTTGTTCAGAAAAACATTTGTGTAGGGCTGGCTCTTTCAGACTACATTGCTTACAATATTGTGACTGGCACTTCTAGATTTCTAGATTTGTTTCATTATCGTAACTCTAAATTGTGGGTTTGGCTGGAGTCAGCTTTGTCTCCATGGCCTCTCTACACTCTTTACTGGCACCAGTCTACATTCTATAAACTCTAGGATCTACTCAATGTAGCTTCTCAATCATTGGCAGCCCAGGGATCCCTAGCTGGGAAGTTATGCCTTTACCGGAAAGCAAAGCTCATCCCTTTGTCTGGTAATAGCGACTTCCCAATGGGCCTTGCCCCTTCCTTCCTAGGAAGTCAAAAGTAATACCCTCCCTTGACCTTTTGTGATGTTATTACCCCGTCAACGTTCCAACCTATTGAATCCTTGCTATCTGTCTGACCTCAGACACCTAAGCTAATTTAGGAATATAACCAACACCAACTTTTTAGAATAAAATAGAACTAGAAATAGAAGTGCAAGGGACTTGATGCCCTTTGAAACCCCATGCATCACTAAATACTTTTCAACTGGTAACCTTTCTTTGGTCTATAGCATCTTGATAGACAACATGTCCACCTCACTTCCTCTGTTTGTCCAGAGTTATGAGCGTGAATTTTGGAAGATGTCTACTTGGCTAAAATCATTCAAGCTCTTCCACAGATTCTCTATGGCATACAAAGTCCAGAAGAACAACAATAAAGTGCCTCAAAACTCATACCCTGCAATCACAGATGAACTGTTCCCCATCAGGTGCTTCTATTCTCCCATACAGTGACGCGACCACCTTTGGGGGAATGGTTTCTGGTTTCAAAAGCACAGCATAACTTCCATACGATGAGTTTGTATTTCATCCAATGCCACTACTTCTGTGCTCTTCATTCTGTCTCCATACACAGGTACTCATAGGTACACAAGAGATACTCATATTTAATGTATGTATGTAATGCTTCCTTATAGATTACCATTGAACTTTAATAAAATATGTATTTTACTGTGATACAAATGTGAAGCATTTGGAGTGTGAATAAAAATTACATAATTTAGAATTTGACAATGTGGCAAAATGGAGTCAAACCTTGTTCTCTGTCTTATCCATGATGTAATCACGTAGTGTTAAAAAACAGGTAGCACGCGCTGCTTAAGACAATAACAATCCTTCTGCACATAACAGTGCAGATCATTGATACAAATGTTGCAAAATTATGATGTGACAGTATCTAGTACATATTACAAGATGATGATGTGGCAGTATCTAGTACAGATAATGCCTTTGTTTATTAAAGGGGTAATCCCATATGGGCATTTACATTTAATTTAATTCATTTGCCATATGTTAACATTACTTCAATTGGATGCTATTTAAAAAAATGTTCCTGTGTGAAGATAATTTCTCATAAATGCAGCCATGTTGTCCCTTAGAAACGAGATGGCTTCCTTGGATACGTCCACCTCACATTTAGGCAGCAGTGGCCAGACATACACTATTGAGTCTGACCACTTGGCTTCAGCAATCATTACCACATGACGGCTGTGGGACATGTAGTATCTCCTGGACATTTCATATACAAAAACTTTTTGTTTCTTTGTGCTCCTGTGAGAAGAATAGTCGGTCTGGAATTCCATTAGTTGTTTCATAACTACATGTTCAAAGAAACTTTGTTTTCTCATATCTGACTAGTCCCTATTCATTCATAAGTTTTTATAAAAGTGGATGCGAGTGAGGTGGTGTGAATTAGGCACATCTTGAATTATTGTATCTGAGAAAAAATGTTTTTTTTCAGGGTATAAAAGACGGATAAAGTATTTACGTCCACCTATTGTATTAAATTGAGACCATTTGACCCAAACAGAAAATGGGTATTCCAGGATAAACATCCATACAGACTTGGAGTATAAGCCGACACAATATAAGACTGAAGGCACTACTTTTACCACAAAAAACCTGGGAAAACCTATTGACTCAGATAAGCCGAAGGGTGGACAAGCATGATAACCGGAACCCGGACCCCGAACCATAGTATCCATACCAGCACCTGCCCCAGGAATAAGTATATAGCAGCCATGCCCATCCCCCGTAATATAGCCAGCTCCTGACCCTGTAGAGGCAGCTCGCTGCCCCTGTATATAGCCAGCGACCTGCCCCTGTATATAGCCGCAGCAGTGGTTGCCGGAAAAGGTGAGTTTGGACTCTGGCCCTTGAATCTCAGTGATTTTCTGCCACTAAGAAGCTACACAGGACGAAGATGCCGCTGGTCACCAATCCACTCCCATGCCAACACGTGCTGGACAGGTCATGTGATCCGCATTGTGTATTGGCTGTAGTCAGTTGGTTAAAACAGGTATCCAGTATGACCAGGTGTGTGTGAGACCCTTCGTGAGCTAATGTGCAGTATGACCGTTTACACAAATGATTACTATGGGAACAGAGCAGGGACGTCAGTGTACATCATCCTGGTAGCAGAGCAATAAGAGGGAGGAGGAGGAGCATTACAGCAGAATAAAGGCTAATGGGATCATGGATTCCCAAGTGGAGGCCATTTGGTTTTATACTACGCCTACTTTAGAAAACCCATAACATTTTTGAATCATAAAATCAAACTATTTAAACTCCATTTTATGGAAATAATGACATTGAGTTTTGTTATTTTATATTTATAGCATTATGGGTTTTGGCAATGTCATATTTCCAGATACCTCTTAAAAAATGCAGCCAGACAGATATATAAATGTGGTTATTATTTTTTTTTTTTGTAAACAATTCGTTGCTACGATCTGTGATACCGATGTTTCTGCAATGCTCTGCTTTTGTTGACGAGTTTTTCAAAATGTGTTTTATATTCTTGGGGAATATTTTTTTTTTTTGCCAAGTTAAAGCAGATTATGGGAAAATGTTAGTTTATAAAAGTTTATTTGGTGTATGATTACAAAAAAAACTTCCAAAAACAGTAAAAAATGTTTATTTGGACGGGAAAACAGTAAACGTTTTTTTCAAAATTTTCACCAATCTCCATTTATTTATAAATAAAATACTAAACATATTGCTTTTTAAATCTTCTCAACCAACGTGAAGATACAACATCTCAATTCAACCTGGATATGTTAGCGTTCCAAAGTTGACCACTTCTAAAATGACATATTCGGATTTAAAAAAAAAAGGGCTTGTATCAGTAAGGTGGCAAAATGGACCAATTTTAAGGCTAGGCCTTGTTAATTTTTCATGTTTTACTCCCCACCTTCAGAAATCTTTAACTTTTTTTATTTTTCCATGTACAGAGCTGTGTGAGCTTGTTTGTTTGTTTGTTTGTAACAAAGGCACTTCATAGTGATTGTATTTAAATAAATTCCATGCAGGCAAAAATTGGTGAAAAAATGCATTTGTGCCATTTTCTGTGGACTTTGATTTTACAGATTTCACTCTACACCCAAACAACAGTCTAATTTTATTATTTGGGGCCATATGATTTCTGTGGGCTACAGGCGCTACAGTAGGATGGGCTGCACTCAATGGGGAGGGGGCCGCTGTTTTTAGGGCGAGAAAAAATGCTAGAAGGTTGGAGGAGTGTTTTAAACTAGAGACCTGGGTGGGAGGGCAATTACCTGTGCAGGGCAATAGACGGTGTACATTAGAGAGCTGGGAAAGAAAGAGTCATAGTCCATGGGGGAGGAAGGGGGGCTGGAATGAGATTGGGGAAATACAGGAAAAAAGGAATACGGACAGGGAAAAAACCCATATATAATTAAAGTGTATTAGACAATGCCAGAGCCTCACAAACAAAATGGAGGAAACTGGAACTCTATTGTGGAACGGGAAAAATATGATATAGTGGGTATCACGAGCATGGCTGGACAGTTAGCTATGGACTGGGCGGTTACTATAGATGGGTTATAGTCTTTTAGAAGGATCGTATAGTAAAAGGGGCGGGTTTTGTTTAATGTGATTCTTGCCTTCAAGCCCGTCCTCGAGATCGAGATGACACAGAACGCAAATGTGGAGTCCCTAGGGTGGAGATAAGAGGAGGGGAAAAAAGAATAATAAAATATTACAGGGGTTGTTAAGGCTCCCTAAATATAATGGAGCGGCAGCCAGAGGAAAATGCTGTGATAGGAAATGGCTGCGGCTTAAAAGCATGGTGACCAGTACTTATCATGGGGGGGACTAATTACCCAGATATTGACTGGGGGGCAGAAACCTGCCCAAGGTCCTTCAAAGTAGAGTCTTGTCAACAACAAAAGACAATCAAAATACAGTTGGGGGGAACTGGGGCATAGTGATCATAATATCATTATTTTGTATTACGCTTTTACTAAGCATGTTAGTGAAGGGCGCAACCAACACTCTAAACTTCAGAGGGCAATTTTCATCAAACTAAGGGAAGACCTTAAAGCAGGGGAGGGACCTATGGCTCGGGAGACAGATGTGGCTCTTTGATGGTGATCTGGCTCTCAGGACAAATCATTGATTAATGGCGATCGGCAGTGTGTACATGTAAGACACACACAGCGATTGATAACTGGATGTGAAGACAGGAGATGTCACCGCCTGCGTCCTTTGGGTGACCCAAGCGCAGTGCACTCCATGTCTTAGTTGACTCCTCTCTATGACCCAGGCGCCATGCCTAAGCAACGATGGCAGCGGAGAGGGGGTCATAGAGAACAGAGAGCGAGAGAGTGAGGAGAAGCCCTGAAGGGGGAGAGCAGGTGGTTGAGTATTCCCCTTTTTTTTCGATGTGACTAACTAAGTATCTGCTGGGAGGATGTGCTGTAACTACCTATTGTTCTGGGGCCGGGGGCATGAATGGGGCGACCTATTACGGGGGGTATTTGCTGTGAATGACCCATTACTGTGGGGCAATTATGTGCTGGCACTACCTATCTACTGGGAGGCATGTTCTGTGAATACCTATCTACTGCGGCCTGGAGGCTGTGATGGAGGCTTACCTCTTTCGGGGAAATTGTGTGGCTAACTATTTACTGTGGGGGGGGCCATGTGCCAAGACTACCAATCTACCTTGGGTATGGGCTGTGGATACCTATCTATTGGGGCGCATGTGTGTGGCTACCCGATCTATGGGGAACATGGCGGTGATACCTATATACTGGGAGGGTCAGGTGCGTGGCTACCTATCTACTGAGGCATGTTCCTGGGTACCTTTCTATGGGGGCAGGTGCTGGAAGCAAATATCTACTAGGCGGGGAAGTGCTAGACTACCTATCTCATGGAGGGGCATGTGCTATGGCACCAATCTACTGGGGGGGGAATGTGCTACATATGTACTAGCAGGATTGCTGTGGCTACCTTCTTGGGGGCATGTGCTGGGGCTAGCTGTTCTATTTGGGTGCATTGCTGTGGCTACCTAGCTTTACGGGTCCTGTGATGTGGGCTTACTAATTCACTGGGGGCATGTACTGGGAGCCAGGTACTAGGACTACCATAACTAGGCTGGGGGCCCGGTGGTACCTACTGGGTGCTACCATCTATGGGGGGAATATGCTGGGTACCCATTTATAGGGGCCATGTACTGGGATCCTACGTCATGGGGTCCATGTACTGGGGGCCATGTACTGGGCTTACCTCATCCACTAGAGGAAAGTGCTGTGGCTACCTATCTACTAGAGGAGAGTGATCGTGCGACTAAAATCTAATGGGGCATTTCTTATAGGGGCCATGTGCATATTGTATGGCTCTCACAGAAGACATTTAAAATATGTGGTGTTCAGGCTCTCAGCCACAAACAGGTTCCTGACCCTGCCTTAAGCATTAGACTGGGATTAATGCATCAAGGACAAAAGACCCACCCCCCCACCCCCCCAAATGGGACTTTCTCATTATATTCTGGAAAAAGTCCATGTGACAGACACCAGACCTTATGGGAAGAAAAAAGCATATAAAAGGAAACAAAGAAAAAACCCTATGTGGTAACTAGTCTTGTTAAGGAAAAGCAATAAGCGAGAAAGATAAAGCGTTTAAGGTGCTAAACGTGTGAAGGGAGCGATGATGGCATTAAAGGATTATAGAGGAGAAAAATAAATCCTGTAAAAAGCAGATAAAGCCGCCAAAATAGAGACTGAGAGAAATATTGCCAGGGAGACAAAAAATAATCCAAATTATTTTTAAGTATAGAACAGGCCAGAAAGGAAACAGCAAAAACAATCGAAGCGAGATCTATGGGCACTCTCTGTGCGAAAAGGAGAAAGACAAGTAGAGCCGCGCGTCCAAGCTTCTTAGGGAACCGGTGGTGACAAAGGAGCCTGAGGAGGGATATGGGAAAAGGAGAAGAAGGGAGACCTCATAGGAGAAAACGTGGATGGGAAACATGCGAAAAGAAAGGGGGGAAGACCCAAAAGGAGCGCAATAGAAGGTGAAAGAGGGTGATCAGATAAGAAAAAGCCGGGTAAAAACAGGAAAGCACGGAGGGCGCCGCCGAGAACCACACACGTAAGTAGATAAATCACCTGGGCCAGATGGATACACAACCGGGTCTGCATGAAAGTTATGTTCACAGGACTGGCGCTAGAGAATGGTACCAATATACAAAAAAGGATCAAAATAGCGATCATGGAAACTAAGACCCGGAAGTCTAACGCTGTAGGGTGGGGGAAAAAATATTTGAGGGTTTATTAGAGGGATTGCTATCCTGGAGTATCTCACTGGGCACAACCTTAAAAACCAGGTCAGCATGGCGGTCTATGAGGAGATCGGTCCTGTCGACTAATATGATTGGTTTTTCTACAAGGACCCGGTAAGTTCAGACTGGATCTGGGTACGCTGTGGATATGTTGTTATCTTGGACATTCTCAAAGGACATTGACACCGTGCCACATAAAAAGGTGGGATATAAATGAGACTGCTGGGAGAATAGGAGAAAATCTGTGTATCTGGAGTAAGTAATTGGCTTAGTGTTTAGCTGATAGGAAAACAGTGGTGGTCATTAATGGACATTCTAAGATTGGGTGATGTTACCAGTGGAAGGCCACAGGGGTCAGTATTGGGCCTCACTTCTTTTTAATATTTTTATTAATGACCTTGTAGTGGGTTTACACAGTCAAGTTTCAATATTTGCAGCTGTACTAGCTGTTGTAAAGAATAAATACTGAGGTCGATTAGGGTAGCATACAGAGGGATTTGTGGAAGCTTGAGGGATGGGCAGCAGAGAAAGAAATGGTTTGATGAGGTTAATGTAGATAAATGTAAAGTTATGCACTTGGGCATTGGAGGAAGGAAACAAAAAGTATTAATTATGTTCTAAACGGTCAATTATCTTAGTTTAAAACTGAAGCTGAAAAGGACCTGATATGTATTGGTGGATGGTAAACTTACATTTAGTGACCGAGCCAGGCGGCTGCTGCAAAGAAATAAAATAATGGGATGTATCAGAGAGGAATAATTTATAATGATAAAGGCATAGTTGGGCCCTTATACAAATCCCTGGTCAGACCACCACATGGAATTTGTGTTAAAGTTTGGGCACCAGTGTATAAAAGGATATAAATAGAGCTGGTGGAAACGGGTTGAAGTGCAGGAGGGGAGCAACCCAGGATATTAGGGGAATGGCGGGATTAGAGACACTGACAGATTAGAAAATTTGGGCTGGTGATTATTCAGTTTAGAAAAAAGATGACTGGGGGGAGACCTCATTACAATGTACAAATACATGAACGGGACCAGTACAAGGATCTCTCCAAAGATCTTTTGTATACCTAGGCCTGGACCAGGACAAGGGGGCATCCTCTACGCCTAGAGTAGAGGCGATTTACCATCACCATAGACAAAAAGGTTCTTACTGTACGAGAAGTGGACTGTATGGAACTATCTGGCGCAGGGAGGGGTTGTTATGGCGGGACTCTAGACATGTTCAAGAGAGGCCTGGATGATTTCTGGAGGAGAAAAAAAATATCAGGGTTTATGGGATTAATAGTGATAATTGATAAACATTTATTAATTCTTGAGGTTGGCTTGATGGACTTGCGTCTCTTCCAGCCTTATATACTATGAGACGATGATCCACAGGGATACCCAAATACTGATAGGTTTTTGAAATGTTTCATACATTTACAAGAATTTAAACCTCTGTACAAAAGACATTTTTTATTTTGCGATCTTCTGGGCGCTAATAACTTTTCATACTTTTGATGATGTGTCACTGCTACCATTTTTAGACTGTACTCCTTTTGATGACTTTTTATGAATTTTAAATATTTCTCCAAATGGAAAAAAGTTCAATTTTTGGCTTGGCCACTATTTTTTCGTTTCAGGGTTAAAAGGCTGAAAAAACCGTTTGTGATACTTTGATCATTTTTGGATGCTTGGTAAACCTATGTGTGTATGATTTTTAATGTTTAGTTATATTATATGAATTCTGGGAAAGGGTTTTTTAAAAAAAATTAACTTTTCATTTTTTTTTACTATTTGTTAGACCCCCCGAGGGTACTTTAACCTTAGATCGTCTGATTGATTCTACCAAATACTGCCATATACTGTATGCAGCATCTTGGGGGGGGGATATTTCTCCTCATCATTAAAATGTGCAAAGTAATGTAATAAAGGGTTTAAAAACCAGACAGCCTCTTAAGACTTTATCAGTATGCACACCTTGCCCGACTATGGTTTTGCCCTTTTTCCGACTCAAAAGATTTTTGACATTCCTCACTGACTAACAATGCCTGCTGATATAAGGGTTACAAGTCCTCCCATAGCACCTAAAGTTAGCTGACCCAGTGGGACACGTTACTGTAATTACTGTAGTTACAAGCAATGTTTTGATATGTGCAAATTAGCTTTTCTGAACTGACGAGAGAAGATCAGAGATATCAGTGATCAGGATGAACATGGCGTGCACAAAACTCTAAGCTACTCTAAGTTGACTAGGGGAGTTATTGTCCCATTCTTACTAGGAAGAACAAAACATTTTGGATTGGTTATTTCAGCTGATATAATTAATCCAATTTCGGCACTCTAGAATACTCAGTTCCAGAGATATCAATAGGACAATAGGAAATGGGGTCAGGTTTAGTACATGCACAATACGAGATTTGGTCGGATCCAATGATACCATAAACTATGACCCTATGACTCCCCAGTGAGAAGCTATGGATTCTCCAGGGACTGGTTGTGACCAGGTAGAAGGGAATCATGACCCCTCCTGGAGGGTGCCAGAGGTGTGACTCACCTGATTATAAAGCACATAACCTATAGAGCAGCATTGTCTTTCCATGGGGGAAACTTCCATCAGCAAGCGCAGGGATGATCTCAAAGAGTGGGCTATCCGTCCCCATTAGGGCCACACACACAAGCAACTACTTACTGACCTGCTGATACTTGTTAGTATTTGTAAGTCAATGAAATATAAAAATTAGCCTGTGTGCCCCTTTATCTCGATCGACGATCACCCACGTCGATTTCACCTTATTCATGCACTGGGTTGGTTCTAGCCCTATATAATCTTCATTACGGACCGGCTTAATGGTGGAGGGAGGAGAACTGGTGGCGGCTTTCATTCAGAGCTGATAAGATTCTGTCCACTGAGGCTAGTTAGAGGGATCTAATAGCCATTCAGGGTGTGATTTATTGTTGTGCCCTATCGAAGTTGTGTGAACAACTTTAAATCTCTTCCTGGTCTCTCAGAACCCGTGAGTTTTTATTTCCAATTTTGCTCAGTGTTATTGCTGTTTGTTTCGCTTCTATCACTCCCCAGACTGCGTCAGTGTAAAATCCTAGGGGTCGGTGGGGACACTCTAAGGGAAAACACTGATCCATCTAGTTCTGTGGGGGTGACAATGTGGTTAGATTATCAGGATACAGGTTTATAACATTTCATCTGGCTTCTGACATTGTAACAACACACTGCACATAGAAAGAGACATGAGATAATGAGATGCCTATGCAACACCCCTGCCAATACATAAGCAGACGGTAGTTGCGAATAGGCTTGCCATATAAGCAGACCCAGTACGGGACTTACACAAAGGTGTCTATGGTCGCTACCCAACATAGACTAACCAGACTTCTCCTGTTATCCACATGTTGCATAACCCTCGGGGTACTGCCGATAAATCCAGGGCTTTTACCATGTACATTTTATCTGCCTGTAGGACGAAGCGAGTTCCCCACCACGACACCCTCTGACTTTCTCACAGTACATTACAGAGCAAACTCCCCAGACTTGGTTTTGTACAGGAGATTTTGCATCAATGTAGTTCTGCCTATTATAAAGAGGCAATTGGAAAAATCAGACTACAAGAATGGTGCCAATTATAAAATTAATGTGTACAAATGCTTTAAATATTAGTAGGCTCACATATAATTAAGCTTTAATTTTAAAATGAATTTTATTTGTATAAAATATGTTTGCTGTGCTCAGATCATTCTAATTATGTTGGTTTCTTTTCAGTCACACGCTCTAGTTGAAATGCGCATTCCTAAGAACTCCTTGTGACTGGCAAGGGGGGGATGGGGGGGTGCTGAACCTGAGATGTTACTTAAATATTGAGCAAAAGCATATTAAAAATATCCATTTGAAATGCATAAAGATGAGGATGGACAACATCTCGTCGTAAAAAATGAACCTACTAGCTCCTGTGTGGACCTAGTTACTATTCACTTGGGTATATTAATGCTTAGATGACTAACAACCACTTGCCTATATAAATGTATTAAAGTATTGTTAAATTATTTCTCCAATTATGATCATGTAAAATAAAACACCCCCTCCTTTAATCTATAGTAAACCTGGCCAAACCTTGTTCTCTATCACTAAATTTGATTTAATTACATCCAAGTAGTCTTTATTTTCCTCTTTTCCCAGAAGAAAGAAAAGGTGCCACATGGCAACCTTACTGCAAATACTGTAAGGTGCAACATGCTCATCCAAGCGTCTTTTAACAGCATATGCAATAATATGATGACCAAGAAATATGGGCACTATATGAGAACCTGCAAGCTAGCGTTACCGGTCAATAGCTTGATATCCTGTCCTTTTAACTCTGGGACAGGACTATTTACAGTGTTGCCTCCTGTCCCATCCATTGGTTATGGTTTTGTAAGGGAATATCTGTTGACATCTATTAGGATAACCCTGAGCCCAGATGGGTACTTAAATGATTCAGCATATGCGCGGGTTGTCCCAATATATATCACAGACACTGAATGGATCATTACCTGCTGTTTCTGGAACTATTCAGGCAGCTGAAGCAACGTCATTGATCGATG
Source organism: Engystomops pustulosus (assembly GCA_019512145.1). Lineage (NCBI taxonomy): Eukaryota > Metazoa > Chordata > Amphibia > Anura > Leptodactylidae > Engystomops > Engystomops pustulosus. Next base: position 4,953 of record WNYA01000899.1, on the reverse strand, counting down.
CGTTTCCATCTGGACCCTCCAGCTTCCCCTGCCACTCTATGTTCAATTTTTCCTGTTCACCCAGTCCTTTGACATATCATGACAATCATCGGAGACGATGGTGCTGCGATATTGTGCTGCTTCTGCTTGGACCTAACACAACGAATATCTCGCACGTTCCCTAGAAAGGTTACCTGCTGCCTAAACTCTAGGATCTGTTGAAGGCAGATAAAAGATGACATTGGTTGAAATGGGGTTGAGGGAATATCGCTTGATAGATGTATCAATTGGGCCTAAAGATAAAGATCTACCTAGACTATTGTCCTTGTTCAAACCCTTCCGTTTCACCTCCCCACGCTTTTTTAAACCATCTGTCTTATTGATCTATACTAAGGATATATGGGCATCCTCCAAGTCCCCGTACAGTAAATAGGTCCGTTGTTTCAGATTGAAAAACATTTTGCGTAGGGCTGGCTCTTTCATTTACTGCATTGCTTACAATATTGTGACTGGCACTTTTAGATTTCTAGATTTATGTCATTATGTAACTCTAAATTGTTGGGGTGTGGGCTGGCGAGCTCAGATTTTTGTCTACATCTGGCCGCCTATATACACTAATGTTTATTACGGCAACAGTCTACATTCTATAAACGCTAGGATCTACTCAATGTTGCGCATTTCTTTCGTTGTCGTCTATCCGCCCGATCAAATAACGCTGTGCAAATACACGCTTTACGGGCCGAATCTAACCCAATCCATACATCTCGGACATTTCCACCGGGTCATCTTCCCCTTCGCGACCTCCCACCTCCCTCCTCCCTTGACCCACGTATTACATACTTGAAACAACCTAACCTTCCACGGCCAACCCCCCTAAAGTGACGAATCATCGCTCATCGATTCGTGCTATACCCACCCATTTTTAGACATTGAGACGCTGCGTTACACCCTCCCTCTCAACCACTCTCGGGATAAAACTCATGGTTTCTACTTGCCCAACGATAATGATGTTCAGTACACACCTCTTTTGCCTTACCTTCTCCGGCAGATTTAACGGAATTTCTATTCGAATGCTGTCATCTTATGTTGCTTTGCTGTCGACGTTTTGGGCCTACACACTTCCCTCTGCACGCATCCTCTCATCACTCGGTAATTGCTCCTCCCCATGATCTTGCTTTCAGCCCTACTATCCTACCCAACCTCCCTCTACACGAGCGCGGATACATTCCCAGTCCTGACCACACTCCTCGTCATCTACACGATATCGTTGCAGAATACGGATTGAGAAGTCCAGGCCTCCTCTCTCCGTTGTCCCTGTCACATTTTCTGTCCCCCTTCTCTACCCCTTCACAAACCAACCCCACCAAACACACTATTGATCATCCCTCCCACACAGCGGAATATTGAAGTCTCCCAACTCATACCACCCCCTCTGTTTTATCGAATTCCACGAAAAGTACTATTCACCCACCCACTCCCTTGCACAGACTCAGTTTTGGTTCCCCCCGGGCACTAGTAAAACTTCCGGGCGCGACCACCGGGAGTCACTGTCCGGGCCTTTGGTGAAGTCTCAGAGGCCAGGGAAGGAGTACAAGTTAAAGGCTGACCGTTTTTTTTGGTGGTACGGAGTAAAACCAAGGGGTGAGTACCCAAGTAAGCCGGAGGGGGACGACGAGAAAAAAAAGGAGTGCCATTAACAAACACCATCTTCGACAAACACCCACCACCGCTATGTGATACCGTTTCTGTATCAATTCATTAGGCAGCCCAGGGATCCTAGCTGGGCAGTTCTGCCTTCTAACCGGCAGGATAAGCAAAGCTCATCCCTTTGTCTGTAAAATAAGCGAATGGATTCCACTTTCACAATGGCTTTGCACCTCCTTCACTAGGAAGTCCTAAAGTTAATACCCTCCGCTTGCCCTTTTGATGTTATTACCCGTCAACGTTCCACCCTAGTGAATCCTTGCTATCTGTCTGACTCAGACACCATAGCCTAATTGGAGGAATATATCTATCCAACACCATATGCTTACTCTAGACTAAACATAGAACTAGAAATAGAAGTGCAAAGGGGACTTGATGCCTTATCGATAACCCTCAGGTCATCCATCGAATAATACTTTTTCAACTGGTAAACCCTTTCTTTGGTTTCTTATGCATCTTGATAGACAACATGTCCACCTCACTTCCTCTGTTGGTACAGAGTTATGAGCCGGTGAATTTTGGAAAGTGTCTACTTGCTAAGATATTCAAGCTCTTCCACGATTTCTCTATGGCATGCAACGTCCAGAGAACCACAACAATTGAAGTGATCCTAACCCAAACTCACTACCCTGCAACTCAGACAGATTGACACTGTTTTGTCCCAATCAGGTGCTTCTATTCTCCCATACAGTGACGCGGGACCACCTCGTTGGGGGAATGGTTTCTGTGTTTCAATAGCACAGATAACTTCATACGATGAGTTGGTTTCTATCTAATGTCACTACTATCGTGCCTCTTCATTCTGTCTCTACACAGGTACTATAGGTAAACAAGAGATACTAATATTAATGTATGTATGTAATGCTTCCTTATTAGATTACATGAAACTTTAATAAAAATGTATTGATGTTACTGTGATTACAATGTGAAAGCAATTTGGAGGTGAATAAAAATTACATAATTTAGCATTTGACAATTGTTGTCGGCAAAAATGGACGTCCAACCTTGCATCTCGGTCTTACGCACTGATTGTGAATCCCGTGAGTGTTAACAACACACAGGTAGCACCGCGCTGTTAAGACAAACCAATCTTACTGCAGGATAAGAAGTTGCAGATCATTGATACAATGTGCAAAATTATGTGATGTGACAGTATCTAGTACATATGACAAGATGATGATGTGGCAGTTATCAGACAGATAATGCCTTGTTTATTAAGAGGGTAATCCATTGGGAATTAACAGTTAATTTAATTCATTGCCATACTGTTAAAATTTCTTCGATTGGATGACGATTAAAAAAATTTTCCTGGTGAGATAATATACTTCCTATCAATGAGCCATGTTGTCCCTTAGAAACGAAGATGGCTTCCGTGGATACGTTCCACCTCACCATTTAGGAAAGCCAGTGGGCCCAGACTACACTATTGAGTCTCGACACTTGGCTTCAGCAATCATTACCACATGACGGCTGTGGGACATGTAGTATCTCCTGGACATTTCATATACAAAAACTTTTTGTTTCTTTGTGCAATCCCTCCAGCAGAGGTGGCCGTATCCAGGGACACAGTCTTAGTATCATAGTTTATACGGTTGAAAAAAGACACTTGTCCATCAAGTTCAACCGAGGAAGGGATTGGATAAGGAAGGAATTTATGGGAAACAATTCTATATAACATAACTATCAATGTTATTTAGGTGTAAAAAAGCATCTAGACCCTTCTAGAAGCTCTCTGCTGTCCCTGCTGTGACCAGCGCCTGAGGCAGGCTATTCCATAGTAAAAAAAACCCTGTTGCCTCTGGTGATTAAACCTTGATTTCTCCAAATAGAGACAGTACCCCCTCGTCTTTTGATTTGATTTAATCTGAAACAACTTACCACCATATTTTTTGGACCATTCATATATTTAAATAAATTAATCATGTCCCCTCGTAGTCGTCTCTTTTCCAGCATAAATCTAGTTGTTTTAATCTTTCCTCTTAACTAAGACCCTCCATACCCCTTATCATTTTTGTGGCTCTACGTTGAACCCTCTCCAGCTCCAGGGCATCCTTTTTATTGACCGGTGAGGGGAATGTAAACAGATGCGCAAGAAGCGCTGAAATAATATCGGTAAATGATAAAAGTTTGCCGGTATATTTTGTTGATTACACAGCAGGGTCGCGACAAAGTTAACAAGTTTGATGTGGAAGCCATGAAAACAACCCAAAATTCTGCCTGACACAGCTCGTTTGATAAGGGGACTCACCCGGCCTATCAACCCAGCTTGGGTCTGTCACCTCATCATCCTCTGATCCCTCAGTCCTGCCCTAAGAACAACTTCACCACTGTCTGACAACCGTGTCTCCTCATCGTCTGACACCTCTTTACACACTTCTTCCACTACATCAATAATGTCATCATCACCCACAGACTGCGACCGGTGGAAAATCTGGGCATCGGAAAATAGCTCAGCAGCAACCGGGCAAGTGGTTTGTGACTGTGGGAAGGGTCCAGAAAACAGTTCCTCAGAGTATGCCGGTTCAAATGCAAAATTTTGCTGGGAGGGGGCAGACTGGGGGGAAGGAGGCTGAGGCGGAGGAGCTGGAGTAGAGCTGATTTCGGTGACATGGGTGGACTGCATAGAAGACTGACTGGTGGACAAATGGCTAGAAGCATTGTCCGCAATCCAGAACATCACCTCTTCACACTGTTCTGGCCTCAACAGTGCTCTACCACGAGTCCCAGTAACTTGAGACATGATGAACCTAGGGAGTGTAGCTCTGCGGCGTTCCCCTGCTCCCTCATCAGCTGGTGGTGTCTCACCCCGCCCAGGACCAGGGCCTCTGACCTCTGCAGTAGTTGGACGCCCACGTCCACACCCTCGTCCTCTACCCCTAGCCCTCGGGTTAAACATTTTCAAAATTAAAGTGTAAACTTTAAATTTTTTCTTTTTTGTGTTTTTTTTTTATTTTTTTAAACAAAACGATGCTATCCTATTGCTATTGCTAGTTTCTAACCTACACTGACAGCACACAACTGGATTTTGTGCTGTGCCTGATGGCTTTCAGTTATAAAAAGAAATAAACGTAAAAATAAATAAATCAGAAGACTCTTGCCTAATTCAAATCAAACCCCTAATAAATTTTCCCACTTCGGTGTTTGAGGTGGATATGTGTGTCACTAAGAGCTAAACCCAACGGTCGCAAGTCTCCCTGCAAATTACTCACAATATGGTACTAGCTGCACTACTAGTGTCAGCAAGCCCAGCCACAAGCAAACCAAAAAAAA